>JAKOGI010003744.1:5000-43419 GCA_029747015.1 Carnegiea gigantea
TGTTTTAGCCCTTGCCTTGATTGAAAACTTTGTTACCCATTGGAGCCCTTAGCACTAATGTTGGTACTTGAGAGTCATTTTATGAACTAATTGAGACTTAGATAGCATCTTATGAGACTTTAAGCATATTCAGTCTCATATTCTTTCATGTGTTTGACTCTTCCATGTTGCATCTCTACAACTTACCTAGATTCTTATTCAAAACCACATTAGCACATGCGTAGTTGATGATATGATAGAGATATTATTTCTTTATTCATTTTAGCCACATAGCCAAATAGCCTACCCTTGGTGTTATATGTTTATCCCCTTTGCTAGCCCCTTTAAGCTTATATCTATATTTGTCGTGATTTACTTCATATTAACCCTTAGCTAAACACAAATTCTTATCTTTAAGCCAAATCTATGGAGCATCACTTCATCTATATAGTGGGTGGTTTTGGGGGTAATTGAGTTGAAGGTTGTTTGGTATATTGGTTTGGCGAGGGTTAATGACATTGAGAATTTGGTTTTGTTTCCCTCTTCTTTAGGTTGTGTATATATATGAAGTAGGTTGTGAATTAGGAGTAGGTAATCCTATCTCTTTCAATAATTGAAAATTTTATTCGTTTCCCAAAAGAAAAAAAAAAAAAAAAAAAAAAAAAAAAAAGAGCAGAATCACATTAAAAGGAAAAAGAATTGGAAAGAAAAAAAAGAATAAGTGATTGGCATTGGACATGTAAATGACTTGAGGTCCTATCTTTACGACTCACTTCCTATTTGACTTGTAGGGGATGTTCATTGTGTTTTTGAGGGTTAGAGTGTTAGAGAACTTCACAGATACTTGGCGCTTTGATGGTTGCTCCCTAATCACTTGGCCAAATAGTTCCACATTATCCAACTTCATTAGTCCACTCCTTTCTCTTAGCCCTTTAGCCCACATTATGACCCAAGAAAAGACCTCTTGATTATTACGTGCAGACTGTACTATTAGTGATGGAGACTTTGGAATGAGTCTTGAGTGAACCTAAGCTATATTTTAAACGCATGAGTGGGAGTGATCCACATTTTCTAAAGATGAGGTTCTACTGGTTCACATAGCTCTATTCAATTCCATTTGCTTGCATAACATACTTTGTGATTCTTTTAGGGTGATCAAGATTGATATTTGACTTGTGGTCATACTTTTTCGAAAACATTCACTCCTGATTTTAAAATGTCTTATGCACTATTTGAGGTTGCCAATGATTAATATTCTTCCTTGTGATATGCTGTGAGTAGCTTAGTGATACATGCTTAGAAAGCACTTCATCTTAGGGTTGTTTTGCTACATTTTTAGGGAGAATTATGAACTTTATGTTATAATCTATACTCCTTTTCCTGTTTTACCCTTAGGCATGGTTCTTTTCTGTGTTTTGCAAGTTTTTGAAACCCCAATTGAGTGTGTTTTGACTCCTTACGGAATGCCCGTAGAGAAGAAAGAAGAACCAGAGAATGATGCAGAGGCAACCACGTACCCTCTATGGTTAAGGCCATGGTCCGTGGTAAGCCTAAAACTACCCGCCTATTCATCTTCCTTCATCTTATGGCTAAGAACGACTAAGTTTATGCTTAAATAGGGTTTGTTTCAGTTGCAAGGAAGAGAGAGCGTAGAAAATCAAAGCATCTAATACTCACTTTCGTAATTAGTCTTAGGATTTTTTGAGTTTTCTTTAGAGTAAGAGAGGGAATTAGTGTGGAAGATTGGCACTTAGAGGGATGGAGTTTGACCACTACCGCAAGCGCACGGGTAGTCGTAGTATAGATAAAAAGATCGCTCCCCAAGGACCAATGTGATCTATCGAGATTTGTCTATCAAAATATGATAAGTGAACTTCTAATTAAAGGGGTTTCAGTTTAACAACTTCTAGTTCACTAATTTTAAATCAATTAAGGTAAAAATGCATAGGAATTCATGTAGTTACGAAAGTTGATTGGATCAAAATGATAAGCATGTGCTTTTCTCTAATCGGTTAATGTTGAGGAATTGCAATCTCTCGAAAAATTTAGTCTAGTCTTTGGAAATCAACCAAATTTGCCTAAATTAAACAAAAGTCGTTCTTTCAAACTAATTTGTCTTAATCCAAGTTGAATATCTTCGATTACACTCTATGCCCTCCTAACATGCAAATCTCTCTTTCGTGACGATGTTATGTCAGGTTTTATCAAGCAGTCTAATAATCAAATGTCACCTTTCAATTTTTCACTTAATTTTTTCAAGTGTGCAAACAAACTTTCGCCAAAAATCCACTAAATATGATAATCGCTTGATAGAATGAAATCAAACCATTAATGAAATAAACACAATTCTATAGATTAAACATGATCCAACTACACTTTCATAAACTACTAAATCCCTAGACAAAATAAACTATTCACACATGATTAAAGATTAAACAATTAACCAATATTTTGGTGAAATATGAGAGGAAGGCTTGACTGAGATAATCTTTCAACCGAGGGCTTTAAACTGCCTCAAAATCAAACACTCACACTCAAGATTTCTCAATAAAATAATAACCAAACTAAAAATCTTAACTAAAAAGAACAAAATCTGAGAAAGAAAATGAACTATGCTATCTAAGCTCTCTTTGCATTGCAGCCAAATGATGCCCTTTTATAGAAAAACTCGGATCATTTCAGCCACACAGTCGAATGGAAACCAGGAGGCAACAGCTTCACACTTCATGACAGTTCGTGGCAGGCACCACGGTCTAACGGTGGTCTTGGCTAGAACCGATTTTCTGCTCTATTCTTGCTCCACTGACATAGCATCACATCGGTGCCTAGGTGAGGTCAAAATACATCTAATAAGGGTCAAATGCTGGGTAAAAAGGCCAAAAATCTTGCAAAACACATCAAATAATCATACCCAAGTATAAATCAAGAATAGCAGTATAGATTATGACTTACAGGGCATAATTCCCCGAAAAATGTGGCAAGATAGCCCTAAAATGATGCATATATAAAGCACTTATCAAATTCCCCCATGCTTAAATTGGTGCTTGTCCTTAAGCAATGCTAAAACCAAAAATATATACAACCTCCTCATGATAGATATAGGTAATATTCCACCAGCAAAGCTAATCTAAAAGTAGCCCAAAATGATGCTAAAATCATCAACAAACAAACTAGCGAATGATTTTTTTTTTTTTGGAAAAAACACTTGATAGACCACAATGCCAAACTTGAATCAATCCCCCCAAATCGTCAAATACAACCATTCAACATATGAAACAAGTGAGAATAGCAAGGCTGGTGTAAGACCCGCCTTCGTTATTTTTACGTTAAGTTGCCTGTCTTGCTTTTTACATTATAAAATCATATTTTTAGTAACTGTATGAGTTAAATGATTATCGATGTGCTTTTTGGAGTTATAATTTTTTTTAAAAGGGGATTACTACTATTGCTATTATTGATTTAAAATCAGTTCGTGCTATCTGCGCCTTCAAATCCTATCGATAGTTTAATTTAGTCGTTATTCGATTTATTTAGTCGCTTCCTGAATGCGAGTAGGTTGTTAACCATAGAATTAGTTTCGAGGCTTATTAAAACCGAACCTCGACATATTTGGGAACGAATAGTCGATAGAAGGCCGTATTAGTGATTCGGGTTTAGAGTTCGGGATACGAACTAAACTAGCGGTGTTTGTTGTTAATCGGCTCGTAATAAAAAGATCAAAAAGGGAGGGGTATTTTGGTAATTAGGCGCGAGGCTTTTTCTTCCTCTCCCTTCACGCGACCCCCCCGAACACTCTCTCTCTCTCTCTCACTGCTCTGCGTTTTCTCCTCCTCTCCAGCCACCATGAACGCAGGCCACCTCCTCCCTCCTCACACCCACCTGTCGCCGGCGAGAGAAGGGGACGACCGGTCCCCTCAGCCACGCCAACCACCACCCAAACCTCCCCACCCCTCGTCCTCCACGACTCACGGCCAGAAACCGACCCAGAGCGCGTCCACCACCGGAAATCGACCATCCACGTGCCGAAATCCGGCGACCCACCTCCATCCCAGCCTCCTCTATAAATTAGAGCCAAAAATCGAGCCTCAATCCGCCACAAGCATCACCGAATCGAGGGCTAGGGTTCGAATTTGCTGGCAGACGGGCTTGGGTTCGGGTTTAGCAGCGTGGGAGCATTGGTATTTACTGTTTGAGGTTGAAACTAGGCTAACCCAGGTGGGTGTTCTTGCCTCCTAAGTTATTACTATTTTCGAAGTTAATTTTCAGCAGTTTGATGTTGCATGTCAAGTTAGGGCTTGTTAAATTCGTTAGAAATGACAAGAAATAAGTTATTCATGCTTAGGTTCGAATCAATTGGTTGTTTCATGCCTGAAATTGAGAATCGATGTGAATTCTGTACATAAACCGTAGTCCTACGTGAACAGTGAATTCGAATTTATATGGACATATTTAGCTTTGAATCGAGTTAATGAGTTATTGTTTAAAACGGAATTAAAATCAAAGTTAATTTAACGTATTTAGCTTCGATTCGAGTTAATGAGTTATTGTTTAAAACGGAATTAAAATCGAAGTTAATTTAACGTATTTAGCTTCGATTCGAGTTAATGAGTTATTGTCTGAAACGGAATTAAAATCGAAGTTAATTTAACGTATTTAGCTTCGAATCGAGTTAATGAGTTATTGTTTGAAAAGGAATTAGAAACGAAGTTAGTTTGATATGTTTAGCATCGATTCGAATCCATGAATGTAAATCATGCTTGAGATATTAATTCGAAATTAGTTTAACGTGTTTAGCATCGATTCAAGTTAATGAGTTAATGTATGAAAAAGAATTAATATCGAAGTTATATTAACGTGCTTAGCTTCTATTCAAGTTATTTAGCTAATATATGAAAAAGGATTAAAATCGAAGTTCTTTTAATGTCTTTAGCTTCCATTCGAATTAATTAACCAAAGCATGCAAATGAGCTAATTTTCGAGGTAAATGAAGGCGTGTCTGGCTCCGAATCAAGTAGCTTAGCCAATACATGTTAAACGAATTAATCTCGAAGTTATATAAACATGTTTAGGTTCGACTCGAGTTAAACTAACTAATGCATGTAAACGAATTAAATTCGAAGCTATTGAATTTGTTTAGTTTTCACTCGAACCTTTGTTCTCTGTACATTCATGCTTAGGAAAGTTGCTTCGAAATGTATCGTATATGTTCAAAATCAAATTATGTTTGATTTATTGAATAAAGTAGTGTCGATTCATGAATAAATGTGGCCATATGAATGCTTGTTGTAGCGCATCGCTGAATGGTGCTGGATGATCAGGTAAGAACCTAGACTTCACCCTTTATTTTTATAAGCTAATACGATAATATGTTGTGATTAATGAATCGATGAATCGAGTTGGTAGTTGGATGGTTTGAGAAAAGAATCATGAGCGTTCGAGGTCCTGTGGTACGGTGCTTGTGAGGAGGGAGTTCGGGTTGTGAATTGACCGCAATCGTGTGGATTGCGAGGCCATGTGTGGCTCATTGTGTTGTTGAAATGATTATGAAGTGTTTGAATATGAAACGTGTGAATCCCTTTCCCCCTTTATGTCTAAGATGCATTATGCGTGAAAGTGTGGTGATTTGACAAAGAACGTTTCTCGTGTTTTCAAATTAATAATAGCCATGATTAATAGCAAGCAATGGCCTATTTTCGCTATACAAACAGTATTTGGGAGTGAACCTCCTTGAACGGGGGAATCCCTAAAATAGTTTAGAAAAGTGTGAGTTATATGATAAATGATTTTACCAAAAGACACAACAAAATTATTAGCCGTTATGGGCGATGCGCTTTAAGTGGCTAAGATAATGTGCTACGGACAATATGATATGATGTAATGTTAACCTAGGGGATAAGTACGGATAAACCCTAGAGGCCCTGACGAGGGCTAATGTAATGGTCCGATATGTTATATGTAGCCATCCCGGGAGTAAGAGCTTAAGCGTGAGCGTTAGGTCTCACTATGGGGTTGAGAATAGTTCTCACCCAATCAGCACCCTGTAATGATCTTATGCCAGAAGTACTTTCGTACTAAGTTAAGAAAAGCAATTGGCCCTTTGCCATTTTAAACGATTAAAAAGGAAAGAAAGTTCTTTTTATGGGCCCAAAAGGCTATATGGAATGATGTATGAAAAGCTTATAAGGGTCGTTGCACGACCAAATGAAATGAAACTTCCTTTGAAGACTAAGAAAACGTTTTGAACGAAAGAAAGAAAGCTTTCAATGAATGAGTTATGAAATGATCCTCAAGCATGTTTGAATGTGGATTCTTAGCCTATGTATTAAAGGAAAGCTTTCAATGGATGCATTATGAATGATTCTTAAGTATGGTTGAACGTGGATTCTAATCTTATGTGGCATCATTCTTATCCATAGCAAATCTGTCTGATTTAAAGTGTATGAGATGAGAAAGAAAATTATAGCACGTTAAAAATTCCATGAATGAAGGTACTTATCCATGAACGTTGATATGTGAATAGCATGCGAGGGTGTCATATAGCTTAATATGATGTTTAAAGGTACTTAAATGCTTGATATGTGTTTATGTGTGTGATACGTATATTATATGAATGAACGTTAATATGTGAATAGCATGCGACAGTGTCATATGGCTTAATATGATGTTTAAAGGTACTTAAATGCTTAATACGTGTTTATGCGTGTGATATGTGTATTATATGAATGAAATACCAAGAAAAGTGTCCTTATGAAAAGGGATAACCTTATATACATATCATATGATTGAGGGTTCATGTGTAGTTTAAATGGAGTGTTAGGAAGTTATATTATGAAAAGAAAAGATCCTTATACTTAGCCTTCGATGCTTACTCATGTGCCTAACTGCTTGCTAGTAAAGAACTCCGTCGTTGAGGAATCTAGGAATGTGACTGAGTGGTCGAAGCGAAGTTTATGTTTAGTGATCCTCCCATAAAGGTTCTATGAATATCTATTATAATAGTAAAGTATGCAAACGTGATATGTGACTAGTAAAAATAGTATTTCCTGCAACGGTTTTGGTTTTAAGGGGGTTGGAGAACACTCACTGAGCGTGTGGTTGCTCATCCCACTATTCTTTCCCCTTTTCCCCCGGTTTTCTTTCTGACAGGAAGAAGTTGAGTCAGATAAGTCCAGAAGGAATCCTATTGTTGCCTACAAGGCATCGTATGTGCTCATTGGAAGGGATTTTACGTGTTTAATGAAGTCATGTAATGTACTCTTAGTTTATTAAGGTCTGTAAACGATTATTCTAGTTCATGTAATGCATATGGTATAAATGTCGCTCTGTATGGCCGCCTGAGCCAACCATCAAGTTAGTTAGATGTCTTCTTAGTTTAAATTAGCTATGTTTTGGGATGTGAATCTTAATACTCCGGTTTTGTTAACCGTTGAGTTGTATCTTCCACTTCTTCTTTATTCATGAATCAGTCTGGTTGGTGTACTCCGAGCGAGTGGCTCGTTGAGTTATGAACTCCGGCGTGTGGCTGTTGAGCTATGTTTTAAATGTTTTGCGCTTCCGTTGATTTACAGGGACTTATTGTAAGGCTTTTAGCCTGAAAATGGTCAGTTTTTAGGGGGAATTCTGTCCGTTTTGCCCCAGGAATTAAGTAAGAAGTTAGGAAAGCATAACGCTCCTGGCCTAGGGGCTGGGGGTGTTACATTGATGGTATCATAGCAAAGGTCCTGCGACCATAGGCCGCCACCTGAGTCTTGCATTTCATATAGTCGCCTAGGAACACTGGATGGTTATGTGACATATGCCTTCCTTGTGTGCAAATGTGAGTTTTATGTGAATGTTCGCGCATTTCACTAGTTAGATGCGGCTTTAGTAAGCTGAATGGTTGGATGAGAGAACCATTTGTTAAGGTATAGCCCGAGTGATTCGTATTGTCGTACATGAGATAAGTGTTAGCTCAATCGAAAGTTGTTTCGTTTATATGCTTTGGTGATTTTAATCCAATGTTTAAAGAACATATGATTTGAATCGAACGATTGGAAAGCCTTAACTCTACGCTCATCTTTGCCCCTAAAATACGATTTGCTCCTCGGGCCCCATAATGGAGTGAGCAGACATATTCAAAAGTTGGTAGAGAAAGAGCTGGAAGCAATTAAACTATTTCCTTTTGAAAGCCTAAAGACCTTGAAAGTTAAAGTCTTCCTGATTAGCGCGCTAGGGTTTTGCTTTGACCTTCAAGATCTTTTAATTGTTTGGTTGAGACGTATTGTTGCAACCGAAGACTCGCATTTGCTTTGCAATAATGCTTGGATTTAGCCATATGAGCGTTACTTTCTGTGTGTAATCGAATGATTTTGAGTGCCCACATGCCAAGGTGTATGCATTGCCGGATGTGTTAACGATTTGTTTGCAAGTGATTAGAGTTAGCTTTCTATGACTGAGAATCTCACTAGGTGATACCCCCCATATGTGAATTTTGAGTTGTTTAAAGAAATTAAATGAGATTTTGATATGCTTGGATAGAAATTAAGCAATAGCAGTGCATTTCTCTTGACTATTGCATGAAAATTATCCTCATCATCTAGCGCAATGCTTGTTGTCACCTGTACAATGTTCTTGATGTCCTATGTGAAATTGATAGTGTTCTTGCTATATCAAACCCCAATGCACCCAGAAAGAACAAGGTAGAGAGAGCCTGACACGCACTTTGAAATTGTAAGCCTCTTATTACGGTGAATGTGGTTGATCCAGCAGTTGTGACATTATGTGTAATACTAAGCTCGAAAGGGCTTATATAGTTACTTAGACTTGTTTTAGAGCAATCCTTGATAAGTTATATTATTGAAGAGCGAAGTAATTGGATTTTCTACTGTTAGTACATCCTTCGGTATAGTTATGCATACGATTGAGTTAGATGGACTACTTGAGTTGATCGACAGGATGGGGTAAGGGAATTGCCTACTTGTTATATGAACTAAAGTGCTCCTATTCTTATGTTTTGTTAAAGTCGCTATTTATCCATCTACTTAGCTAGAAATCTTGTGACCATAGAAGTTACGTTCACACTTGCTTACCTTGCGTGTTCTATACCTAATCACATCGCATGCTAGCATACCCATAATCATACCTGGATGCGTGACTCCAAGGTTTACGAATGATTATACGTGAAATGTTTGATGGCTTGGTTGATCAGTATGACATGGGATGACATGATTGAGAGTGCCACATGTAAATTGGTGAACTTCATGGCGAACCTTAGCATTGCATTTTTGTTAGTTGTTATGAAAACTACCATTGATGTTATAGAGTCCTCCCATTTGCATGTTACCATGTTACAATTATGAGTGCTAGTACTTCACGAACTTAGAGACCTATACTCGTGTGAACGTGTGAATATGGGATTGTCTAGGTACCTTATGAGACTCAATGATGTGCTTAGTATACTTGTGGTCGTATCGAAATCCTCACTGCATCACTTGATCATTAAAGTGTGGAGTATGGTTGCAAGTAGGGATAATTGAAATATATCATCCAACTTAAAAGAGCTATGTCGTGATATACACTTGTGATCCTTTAATAAGGTCGTAAACGGGCAGAGTTACGGGCATAAGCATGTCATCTTACTTGCATATTCTCATGATATAGGAATGTTTGTTTTGTATATGACGTTAAGTGATGCTGTGTGATGTATCCATTACCTTGCTATAAAATAAAAGCTCCCTGGTTAAGTAACTCAGTTTTGAAATGCTTCGACTTTGTATATTAGTGAATGAGCTCGACTCGAGTTGGATTGCTATGTGACTCGATTGTTCCAACTATCTAAGTTTTGTGATTGATGATATGGCATAACCTCTGACTTGTTGCTTGCAACATGTGTATCAACCGGTTTCATGTTACCTCCATTCCTGAAACTTGAGAATGTTGAATTGCTGACACTATGCAATACTATGTCATGCTATTATACTTAAACGATTCTATGTGATGCTATTATGCTTAAATGATACTATGCGGTGCTAGGTGACATTTTGTTCTTCTAAATGTGTTATAGTCGTCTCCATGTTAACCGTTGTGATCCCAAAAGTGACTTGAGTTCATATTTTAGAATGAGACTGCTGGTGTGTGACCGTAAGATGTCATTGCCCCGATTGTCATGCCTTTCGATGCCCACTTATAGATATGCATATGCATAGATTTACTGCTCGCCATGCTAACTAAGTCTAGATGATCGGAAATCTCTGTTCTTTTTCAAAACAAACTCGATATAGTTTTCCACGCCAACTCAGTTGCCCCTCTTCAATGCGATTTGCCCTCGGCGCCTAAATAGAGCGAGTAGACGCTTGAAGAGGATTGGCGAGGAGGAGACTGGATACCATCAGACAATTTTCTTTTGATTTAAAAAGAAGTAGTGATTGCAAAATGGAACCTTTTGGAAACCCACCGTGTAGATCTTACCTGCGTGCGTTCATTTTAGGAAAAACCGAACTTAGATTTAGATTTAGATTTTCGAGGACGAAATTCTTTTAATGGGGGGAGAATGTAAGACCCGCCTTCGTTATTTTTACGTTAAGTTGCCTGTCTTGCTTTTTACATTATAAAACCATATTTTTAGTAACTGTATGAGTTAAATGATTATCGATGTGCTTTTGGTAGTTATAATTTTTTTTAAAAGGGGATTATTATTATTGCTATTATTGATTTAAAATCAGTTCGTGCTATCTGCGCCTTCAAATCCTATCGATAGTTTAATTTAGTCGTTATTCGATTTATTTAGTCGCTTCCTGAATGCGAGTAGGTTGTTAACCGCAGAATTAGTTTCGAGGCTTATTAAAACCGAACCTTGACATATTTGGGAACGAATAGTCGATAGAAGGCCGTATTAGTGATTCGGGTTTAGAGTTCGGGATACGAACTAAACTAGCGGTGCTTGTTGTTAATCGGCTTGTAATAAAAAGATCAAAAAGGGAGGGGTATTTTGGTAATTAGGCGCGAGGCTTTTTCTTCCTCTCCCTTCACGCAACCCCTCCTGAACACTCTCTCTCTCTCTCACTGCTCTGCGTTTTCTCCTCCTCTCCAGCCACCATGAACGCAGGCCACCTCCTCCCTCCTCACACCCACCTGTCGCCGGCGAGAGAAGGGGACGACCGGTCCCCTCAGCCACGCCAACCACCACCCAAACCTCCCCACCCCTCGTCCTCCACGACTCACGGCCAGAAACCGACCCAGAGCGCGTCCACCACCGGAAATCGACCATCCACGTGCCGAAATCCGGTGACCCACCTCCATCCCAGCCTCCTCTATAAATTAGAGCCAAAAATCGAGCCTCAATCCGCCACAAGCATCACCGAATCAGGGCTAGGGTTCGAATTTGCTGGCAGACGGGCTTGGGTTCGGGTTTAGCAGCGTGGGAGCATTGGTATTTACTGTTTGAGGTTGAAACTAGGCTAACCCAGGTGGGTGTTCTCGCCTCCTAAGTTATTACTATTTTCGAAGTTAATTTTCAGCAGTTTGATGTTGCATGTCAAGTTAGGGCTTGTTAAATTCGTTAGAAATGACAAGAAATAAGTTATCCATGCTTAGGTTCGAATCAATTGGTTGTTTCATGCCTGAAATTGAGAATCGATGTGAATTCTGTACATAAACCGTAGTCTTGCGTGAACAGTGAATTCGAATTTATATGGACATATTTAGCTTTGAATCGAGTTAATGAGTTATTGTTTAAAACGGAATTAAAATCGAAGTTAATTTAACGTATTTAGCTTCGATTCGAGTTAATGAGTTATTGTCTGAAACGGAATTAAAATCGAAGTTAATTTAACGTATATAGCTTCGAATCGAGTTAATGAGTTATTGTCTGAAACGGAATTAAAATCGAAGTTAATTTAACGTATTTAGCTTCGAATCGAGTTAATGAGTTATTGTTTGAAAAGGAATTAGAAACGAAGTTAGTTTGATATGTTTAGCATCGATTCGAATCCATGAATGTAAATCATGCTTGAGATATTAATTCGAAATTAGTTTAACGTGTTTAGCATCGATTCAAGTTAATGAGTTAATATATGAAAAAGAATTAATATCGAAGTTATATTAACGTGCTTAGCTTCTATTCAAGTTATTTAGCTAATATATGAAAAAGGATTAAAATCGAAGTTCCTTTAATGTCTTTAGCTTCCATTCGAATTAATTAACCAAAGCATGCAAATGAGCTAATTTTCGAGGTAAACGAAGGGTGTCTGGCTCCGAATTAAGTAGCTTAGCCAATACATGTTAAACGAATTAATCTCGAAGTTATATAAACATGTTTAGGTTCGACTCGAGTTAAACTAACTAATGCATGTAAACGAATTAAATTCGAAACTATTGAAATATGTTTAGTTTTCACTTGAACCTCTGTTCTCTGTACATTCATGCTTAGGAAAGTTGCTTCGAAATGTATCATATATGTTCAGAATGAAATTATGTTCGATTTATTGAATAAAGTATTGTCGATTCATGAATAAATGTGGCCATATGAACGCTTGTTGTAGCGCACCGCTGAATGGTGTTGGATGATCAGGTGAGAACCTAAACTTCACTCTTTATTTTTATAAGCTAATACGATAATATGTTGTGATTACTGAATCGATGAATCAAGTTGATAGTTGGATGGTTTGAGAAAAGAATCATGAGCGTTCGAGGTCCTGTGGTACGGTGCTTGTGAGGAGGGAGTTCGGGTTGTGAATTGACCGCAATCGTGTGGATTGCGAGGCCATGTGTGGCTCATTGTGTTGTTGAAATGATTATGAAGTGTTTGAATGTGAAACGTGTGAATCCCTTTCCCCCTTTATGTCTAAGATGCATTATGCGCGAAAGTGTGGTGATTTGACAAAGAACGTTTCTCGTGTTTTCAAACTAATAATAGCCATGATTAATAGCAAGCAATGGCCTATTTTCGCTATACAAACAGTATTTGGGAGTGAACCTGCTTGAACGGGGGAATCCCTAAAACGGTTTAGAAAAGTGTGAGTTATGTGATAAATGATTTTACCAAAAGACACAACAAAATTATTAGCCGTTATGGCCGATACGCTTTAAGTGGCTAAGATAATGTGCTGCGGACAATATGATATGATGTAATGTTAACCTAGGGGATAAGTTCGGATAAACCCTAGAGGCCCTGACGAGGGCTAATGTAATGGTCCGATATGTTATATGTAGCCATCCCGCAAGTAAGAGCTTAAGCGTGAGCGTTAGGTCTCACTATAGGGTCGAGAATAGTTCTCACCCAATCAGCATCCTGTAATGATCTTATGCCAGAAGTACTTTCATACTAAGTTAAGAAAAGCAATTAGCCCTTTGCCATTTTCAAACGATTAAAAAGGAAAGAAAGTTCTTTTTATGGGCCCAAAAGGCTATATGGAATGATGTATGAAAAGCTTATAAGGGTCGTTGCGCGATCAAATGAAATGAAACTTCCTTTGAAGACTAAGAAAACGTTTTCAACGAAAGAAAGAAAGCTTTCAATGAATGAGTTATGAAATGATCCTCAAGCATGTTTGAATGTGGATTCTTAGTCTATGTATTAAAGAAAAGCTCTCAATGGATGCATTATGAATGATTCTTAAGTATGGTTGAACGTGGATTCTAATCTTATGTGGCATCATTCTTATCCATAGCAAATCTGTCTGATTTAAAGTGTATGTGATGAGAAAGAAAATTATAGCACGTTAAAAATTCCATGAATGCAGATACTTATCCATGAACGTTGATATGTGAATAGCATGCGAGGGTGTCATATAGCTTAATATGATGTTTAAAGGTACTTAAATGCTTGATATGTGTTTATGTGTGTGATACGTATATTATATGAATGAACGTTAATATGTGAATAGCATGCGACGGTGTCATATGGCTTAATATAATGTTTAAAGGTACTTAAATGCTTAATACGTGTTTATGCGTGTGATATGTGTATTATATGAATGAAATACCAAGAAAAGTGTACTTATGAAAAGGGATAACCTTATATACACATCATATGATTGAGGGTTCATGTGTAGTTTAAATGGAGTGTTAGGAAGGTATATTATGAAAAGAAAAGATCCTTATACTTAGCCTTCGATGCTTACTCACGTGCCTAACTGCTTGCTAGTAAAGAACTCCGTCGTTGAGGAACCTAGAAATATGACTGAGTGGTAGAAGTGAAGTTTATGTTTAGTGATCCTCCCATAAAGGTTCTATGAATATCTATTATGATAGTAAAGTATGGAAACGTGATATGTGACTAGTAAAAATAGTATTGCCTGCAACGGTTTTGGTTTTAAGGGGGTTGGGAGACACTCACTGAGCGTGTGGTTGCTCATCCCATTACTCTTTCCCCTTTTCCCCAGGTTTTCTTTCTGATAGGAAGAAGTTGAGTCAGATAAGTCCAGAAGGAATCTATTGTTGCTTACAAGGCGTCGTATGTGCTCATTTGAAGGGATCTTACGTGTTTAATAAAGTCATGTAATGTACTCTTAGTTTATAAAGGTCTGTAAACGATTATTCTAGTTCATGTAATGCATATGGTATAAATGTCGCTCTGTATGACCGCCTGAGCCAACCATCAAGTTAGTTAGATGTCTTCTTGGTTTAAATTAGCTATGTTTTGGGATGTGAATCTTAATACTCCGGTTTTGTTAACCATTGAGTTGTATCTTCCGCTTCTTCTTTATTCATGAATCAGTCTGGTTGGTGTGCTCCGAGCGAGTGGCTCGTTGAGTTATGAACTCCGGCGTGTGGCTGTTGAGCTATGTTTTAAATGTTTTGCGCTTCTGTTGATTTACAGGGACTTATTGTAAGGCTTTAGCCTGGAAATGGTCAGTTTTTAGGGGGAATTTTGTCCGTTTCGCCCCAGGAATTAAGTAAGAAGTTAGAAAAGCGTAACGCTCCTGGCTTAGGGGCTGGGGGTGTTACAGCTGGTAGAACCTCACTATAATTATGTGGCACTCATCACTCATGTGTTTGAAAATATATACATATATAAAGGTTCCCTCAATTCTCATTCCTTAGACTCAAATCTACCATAAGTTTGACGAGATTCTCAAAGTCACCATCACTAAAATGCAAACACACTA
Source organism: Carnegiea gigantea (assembly GCA_029747015.1). Taxonomy (NCBI): domain Eukaryota; kingdom Viridiplantae; phylum Streptophyta; class Magnoliopsida; order Caryophyllales; family Cactaceae; genus Carnegiea; species Carnegiea gigantea. The sequence goes on from JAKOGI010003744.1 coordinate 20,066, forward strand.
GGCAATCATGAAGACTTTCATAGGGTTATAATGGGGCTATGGATAAAGGTAGGAGGAAAACAAATGTTTTGGAAATAAGGAACTAGAAGTCATAGACTAAGAGTTAAATGATTCCAATGCATCATACTTGTGAGACCTGGAGTTTTGTCGTACTCGCTTAATGAATATTATGCCTGTTGGGTTAAAAAATTTTATTTTAGTATCTGTCAGCTTACAACTGTCATAATGCCTAAGTTATCGATCTATCTAATCACAGACACCAAAAATAAATATTATCGCGATTACAATTATCTTGCTATTATTAATAACGTTACTAGTTTATGCGAAAGTTTTGAAGGAGCGTTACTGAATTATATTATCGAGTACTAGAGCGACTAAATTTTTCCGAACGACTAGAATATCGAACCTTAGAACTGAACCTGCAATTATTAAATCGAATCTTAACATAATCGAAGGGGCGAGTAAACTGACCCGCGATTATATTTAGGATTCGGTTTAGGAGTAAGAGCCCAGGAATTCAAATAATAATAATAATGAAGTGGGCCGTAGTTGTGTGGGATTAGTATATCAAAAAAAAGGGGGAGGGGATTAAAATTTATCAAACACGCGTGAACCCCCCCATGTGCCTGCTTCTTCTTCCTCCTTCACGCGTGACCCCGACAACCCTTCTCTCTGCTCGTTCTTCTGCTTCCTTCACCATTCGCAGACCTCAACCTCCACACCTACCTTCTCTTCTCTATTCCTCGCTGCCACGCCGCGCATCAGGCCTGATCGAACCGCAGTGCGCCTACCAAGTGCCGGTGTCTTCCCCTATGCGTGGCCGAGCCCATTTCAACGCAGAACTGACCAAACACCTGGTAGATTTCGCGCATACAGGTGAGAATTCGACCAACCTTGACTCTATAAATTGAATCCTTGCTTGAATTCCCTTCAATTCGTGCTAATTATGCCTAAATACTTCAGAAATTGTGAGTTAGGGTTTTGGGTTTGGTGGTGGTCGAACCTTGCGTGAGAGGCAGAGCTAAATCTGAGCTTTGGATGTTCAAATTTAGCTTCAATCCAGTCAGTTTGCATGCATATAGCTTGGATTAGAGGTGGGTAAACCCTTAATCCCTCCTATTTTATGGATTTCAAATGATAATTATACGAATCAGCTTACTGAATTGGTAGACTAGATTCTTGTTGTATGAATTCAATTGTATGTGTGGACAAACCTTGAGCTTCCCTAATTTGTGGCTTCCCTTAATATTAGTGCGAATTCGTACGTGGTATTTAGATTTTGAGCCTCGAAAATGGGTGGTTTATAAGTAAAAGAAGTCTTTATTGTTTTGGTGTACAGTCAAGCCTAGTTTTAAGAAGTTTGCAAGTACTAACTATTTCATTCGAACAAACTTGGGTTACCTAGTCTAGGGTTAATGCGTTTGATAACCCACTATTCTATAAGCTGGCCTCAAGGTAGATTTTGGTCAAACTTGAGTCTTTATGAAGTTTCGAGTCAAGAGCTAGTAAAACCGTTACGTTTCAAGAAGCATTTACATAGAAAATTTATGAAGAGATGTTTGCCTCATAAACGAGCCAAGTGCTTTAAGTTTTTGAATGATAGCAAGTTTGGGAACATTTTAAGCCTTTAGTTTATTTTGACACCCGTCTTGAGTTTCAAAATGGAATTTTCATATGAATCTTGCTTGCACTTGTTGCTAACTAAGTATTTAAGTCCCAAATGGGTCTCGATTTCGAACTTAGTTTGAATTAAACGTTAACTAAGCACGTTATGTCTCAAACGAGTTCTAATCTACGATTTAGTAAACGTATTACGTTTAAAATAAGCTTTTAAGCTAGAAAGTGAAGTCGTTTTATGAGTTAGCAATCGTTTTACATTTATAAGAAGTTTTTAAGTTGAAAATTAAGTCGTTTTACGATTTAGCAACCTTATTATATTTATATGTAGCTTCTAAGCTGAAAACGAAATCGTTCTACGATTTAGTAAACTTAATACGTCTATACGAAGTGTCTAAGCTGAAAACAAAGTCGTTTTACGGTTTAGCAACCCTATTACATTTATACGAAGCATTTAAGTTACAAACTAAGTCGTTATACGATTTAGTAAACATTTTACGTTTATAAAAAGTCTTTTAAGTTATTTATGAAGCCGATATACTTGTTAACAGATCTTATTTCGTTTATAAGAAACTTGTAAGTTTAAAACGAAGTCGTTTTACAAACTAACAAACGCATTACATTATTAAGAAGCTTCTAAGTTGAAAACGAGGTCGTTTTATGATTTAGCAACCCTATTACATCTATACGAAGCATTTAAGTTAGAAATTAAGTCGTTTTACCATTTAGTAAACCTTTTACGTTTATAAGAAGTTTTTAAGTTATTATGAAGCCAATTTATGTGTTAACAAATCTTATTTCATTTATAAGAAGCTTGTAAGTTTAAAATGAAGTCGTTTTACAAACTAACAAATGTATTATGTTATTAAGAAGCTTTTAAGTTGAAAACGAAATCGTTTTATGATTTAACAAACTAATTATGTTTATACGAACCTTTTAAGTTAGAAACGGAATCATTTTACGAATTAGTAAACGTATCTTATGAAGTTAGTTTACATGTTAGCAAATTTATTGCGATTATGAAAAGCTTTTAAGCTATTCACGAAGTCGATTTATGAGTTAGCAAACTTGGCTTGCATCATGTTCATCCTTTTGCATTTGAAAGATTGAAATGAGCGTAAAAAGTGCAACTGAAGGTGATTATTTACGAACCCTAGCTCTGGGGTGCATGCTAGTAACTACCCAAGTTTTGAATCGTGAGATAGTATACTCACCATGTTTTTAAGAGGCCTTTTCTTTTTGTGGTTTGCCTAAAAGCTAAAGTTGCAAGAGGGTTATGTTTTCATGTTATAAGTTCATAAAACATGCATATGAATAAGTACAAGCATGTTGTTTACTAAGTATGTATGTGTATGAATGTTATAAGTTCCTAAGACATATATGTGAATAAGTATAAGTATGTATGTGTACGAATGATTATGTTATGTTATGTATACATGGAGGAGCTACTCTAGAAACTTTAAGCTTAAGTTTGAGACCCAGGGATGGTGGCTTAGTTCCCACCTGGTATCACATAAGTTATGTTATGATAGATTCAGGGATGGTGGTTTGATTCCCGCATGAAGTCTAAGTATGAAAATTATGTCTCAGCATAGTATGATGTCTGTCCGGATAGGCGTATGTTGCCGCTCGAGTTTGGCCGACTCAAGATGGCAGTAACAAAATACCTCTAAGAGTTTCGTCTCCTCATTTACGTGAATAAGTTACTCTGTATGATTTTCGGTAAGTGAAACTTATGTGTAAAACCCCTTTTATGCTATGTTTATGGGTTTACGTAACTTTATTATGTTAAGTCAATGCATTACGGTTTCTTCGAAAGTTAAGCTTTTTGGTATGACTATTCCTTCGCTCGGTTTATGGTTCGAATATGATGTATTATGTGAAAGCTCTTCAACTAAATTGAATTACGAAAGGCTTTCGTAAGTTAATATGTATTTTAAGTATGCTTTGGAAGAGAGGATTTACTCACGGAGCGGTGGTTGCTCATTCCCATTACTTTTCCCCTTTTCCCTCAGATCGACAGATATGTGACTGACGCGTGGAGTGCAACAAGGATGGACTTGCTTGGTTTGATTATGACATGATTATGTAATATTGGCTATGTTTGTAAGGTTATGTAATTATTTATCTTCTTGTAAGGTTTATGAAAATAGAAAGCTCTATATACTCCGGGCGTGTGGCCCATAGAGTTGTGAACTCCGGTGTGTAGCCGTAGAGTTGTTGGTGTTATTTAGTACCTTTATGTATTGCAGGGATGTAATGTAAGGCTTTAAGCCTGGGAAACGGTTAGTTGTTAGGGAAAACTCTGTCCGTTTTGCCCCAAAAATTAAGAAAATCCTAACATTCCTAGCCCCAGAGTTAAACTCAGGACCCAATTGTGTTATAGTGGCTTAAGTTTTAAATATTAAGTCTCAATAAGTAATGTTTCAAATAGGTTTAAACAAGTTGCCGTAGGGAAAGGCTGTGGTGTATAACATGACTCGGTGAGGTCGGGTTGTTACAATACTACATACCTCTTAGACCATTGTAATTTATTAACAAAATACATCCCCAATTAAAAAGAGACAAAGTTGAAAATTACAAGAATTTACAATTCCAACAAGGCTAACACTTTCTTTCTTTCTTTTTTTTTTCACTTTTCTTTTTTTTTTTTTTTTTTTTTTTTTTTTTTTTTTTTTTTTTGGTTTTGGTTTTTTCTTCAAATGAGTTAGTCAAGGGAAATTCATAACGAACTTTAGATTCCAACTCTTCTCTAAACTTTGTACAATTAGACAAGAGATTTATCAAGATCTCACATCCCTTCACCAAACAACCAATGCCCACTAAAAGAGAACAATCCACCTTACCAATGCCCTATCAAGCTTGATGTAAAAGAATAAAACGCTTCTCTAGTCTTGGCCTAAGGTTAAGATAATCATTTAACCATAGACTATAATAGGAGGTTCAAATTAAGAAAAACGAATAGAGGCTCAAGGGGATAGCAAGGGATATAACATACAACAAAGGTGCCTATTTGGCGGTTGGGTTTAATAAATTAAACAAAAATGCCTCAATCATATTGCCTAAATGCATATGCGAAATGTGATCTTGAATGAGAATCAAAGCAAGTTCTAGAAAAATGATGCCAAGGAAGAGTCACACATAAAATAAATATGAGACTAAATTGATAAATAGTCTCTAAAAGCTCAACGCTTCACAGGACATCTTCCAAGGTCATAACTAGCCCATTTGTAAACACGTGTCAAAATTTATGCAAAGAGTCATGGGGTAATCAACTTGCACTCAATATGTGGTTAAAACATGGATCTCGTTTTCGTAAACTCATTCTCAAACATTTTGTGCACAATTTGGGCGCATCAAAGGATCAAATTAAACTGAAGAGGTCTAACAAATCTAAAAAGATCATCATCAGAGGAAATCTTTTACTTTCTCCAATTTTTCAAATTTTTTATATTATTTTTTTTCTTTTCTTTAAACATGCATGCTCCTAATAACAATGTAAAGTAAAAAACAAAGAAAAACTAAAATGCAACCTAGAATGAAAAGAAAACTAAGTGCACTACTAAAATACTACAAAACAAAACTAAAACCTAAAACAAAAACTTCAAAAACTATCACAAACAACATATACAAAGTACAAGCACACCAAACCAATTCAGGCATCAGACGCCAAATCTAACTATTAATTCTCCCATACTTGAATCACACATTGCCCTCAATGTGGGCACATAATAGACAAAGGGAAGGAGAGTAGCACAAAGCAATCAGAAAGGAGGTGGTGGAGGAGGATGGGGTGGTTGACCATAAGACATATACCTATCCCACCAGGTCTCTAGACATGCCCTATAGTCTTGGAAATATTGAGTATGAGTAGCAAGCATCCCACGAAACTCATTGTGGCACTCTTGCATAAAGTCCTGAAGAGCGGTGCTCTCAGAAGTAACAAACGCCTGAAGGAAAACTTACTCATCTTGAATGGATCTAAGGGTGTCTTGGAGGTCGGTATAGTCAGGAGGGGGTTGTTAAGAGGAAGAACTAGGTCCTACTTGACTAGGATGAGGGGCTCGATGATGGGTGTAATTTAAACAACCTCCTCATCACCAGGTGCCCAATAAAGGTTGGCCCAGTGAAGGAAGTTAGTTTGATCGACATTAGGAAGTGGCAAAAGCTAGTCCCCAGGGTAAATCCAACATAAATGCCCAGCCTCAACTTTATAAAAGTTTATAATTTCAACAGCAGCTTGATCAAGCTGCTCAGACCCAGAAATTATATCCTCAAGGTTGGGATCAATACCCAAAAATCTAGCGATAGTAGTCACAATACCACCTATGAGTATCCTACCTTTAGTGCTAATAACAGCACTATACAATTGTCTGGCCAAAAATGAACTGGGGTCAAGCTGGATACCATCAAGCATACAGGACATAGAATACAACTTAGATAATGTCGGGATATTCAGACTATCGTCCCGAGCAAAGAAACAACAAGCCAAGATACGCTGAGCTACTCTGATGCAAGGGTTCCTAATATGAGTGCGCTTCGATGAACTAGTGCTGTACCTAACACTCCCTAAAAGTTCGCCTCAAAATGCATTCAGATTGAATTCTCAGGGGACTTGGAGGTTTGGTAAATCCATACTAGGTGGTAAACTGAATATACCATTAAAGGTAGCTAAATTTAACTCGTAAAATTGTCCCTGCAAATAAAATGATATGCACTTGGCTTGGCATTGAAGCCCTCTAGTGACATCGATATGGAGTGTACTCAGGAACTCTAGGGTTAGGTTCCGGTATGTATGCTCATTTATTTCTAAAAAAGTGTCCCATACCACCTTGTGTAAATAACCACCGAATATCATCTAACATTCCTAATCGAGCTAACAATTCCTCATCATAATATCTAGTTGCCATAACCATGCGTTCATTCAAACAATTATATCTAGCAACATGATCATGATTCATTAAACCAAGGGGGTGAGGAATGTTACCTTGAGCTCGCACATTGGCGGAGGTTCGAGATGTCCTTTGAGGTCGAGTTGGTGCTTGACTTGAGGATCCAACCTCCTCGATACTTCTTTGTCTCTTGTTGGGTGCCATTGTTGTAAAATGAAACAAAATCCAAAACTAAAACCTAAATAAGAAAATTTAAAAAAGAAAATAAAGAAATTAAGTAAAAGAAGAAGAAGAATAAGAGAGAGAAAAATATAGGTATGGTGGATGAGTGAAGTGACATGAGTTTGAAGAAGAAGAAGAAGAAGAAGAAGAAGAAAGACATGAAATTTATGTGGAAAGAGGAAAGATAAAGTGAAAAGGGATGAATTTGGGTGAAAATGGGTGAAAATTGAGAAGAAATGAGGTGAGAATGAAGGTTGTAGTTATGGAGGTTTAGAGAGACAAAATTGAGGTAGAAAGAGAGGCATGAAGAAGATGAAATGTGAGGGAAAATAAGGGGGCACTGCGGTAAAAACCTAGACTGCGGACCGTAGTAGGTCATTATGGAACGTGTGGTTCACCACGGTCTGTCCGTGTGTCTGCTGACGTTGTTTTTTTTTTTCCCCAATTTTTCTGGGTTGGCACCCCACGGCTGCGATGCTGAGTATCATAGTTGTGGTGCCAAAACATTTTACATATAATTTTTTGTTCTTTTTTTTCACAAATTTTTTATTATACTCTTATTTCTCTCTCTCTTTTTTTTTTGTTTCTCTCATTTTTTTCATTTTTTAATTGAAAAACTACAAAAATAATGAAAATCAAGCTAAGAAAAAGAAAAAAAAGGCTTGGGTTGCCTCCTAAGAAGCGTTCTTTTATGGTCAAGAGCTTGACCCTTCTTCTATACTTGTTCTAGATCAGTAAGTGTATGGACGTTGGCTTTATCACGGACTATAAAGTCAAACTTTTTCAGTCGAAGGTACTATCGCAAAAGCTCGGGTTGAAGGTCCTTTGTCTTCATCAATTTACGGCATAATGCATTATCAGCATACAAAACAAAGTGCACTTGTAGCCCATCAGATAGGCTACTATCAAGTTATTCAATCCCCAAATTAAAATCTACATCCAATCTATACATAGGGGCAAAGAGAGAATAGCTTGGGCAAACCTGCAATAGTCGCTCATAGAAGACTCATTAGAAACATGGGCCTCGACCTTGGGCATGTTAGGCGGCGTAGGAGCAGCAAACTCCACCTTAACATGCCTTTGGTGAGGGTCCTCATGAGAAATTCAGTCAAAGTTAGGAGGATCTTCACAATTGAAGACATCCTCTATATCAATCTCAGGGGAAGGGGGAAATTCATCCAATAAAGATGAATTAGGAGAAACCACCTTCTCCTTCGTATGACAAAACACAGCATAGCGCCCTTCCACCTAAAAAATTATACGACCCTTTCTTACATCAATATGGCAACCAGCTGTAGAGAAAATAGGCCGACCTAGGATAATTTGTGCATCACTAGTCTTAGGTATATCAACTATGATAAAGTCCTCCAACACCCAAATATCTCTTATGTTAACTAGCACATTATCCAATCTACCTATGGGTTGCATCTCAGAACTGTCTGCTAATTGTAGTGAAAAGCATACGGCTTGTAATGGCCCTAGGTGAAGCTCATAAAATAAAGAATATGGAATTATACTGAGGGTTGCTCCTAGATCATATAAAGCTCTCTCAGTTTCCACCATTCTCACAATGCAGGGGATAGAAAAATTGCCTAGGTCAGGGAGCTTAGGTGGAAAAATTATGGGGATCTCTATGGTGTCATTCTCTATCAATATGGTAGTCTTGCCACCATCATTCATCTCCTTACTTCCAGCCATGATTATTTCCCCACCCTCTTCCATTGGTATATCCTTTGGGTCAATAAAATCCTCTACTTCTTCCTTCAAAGTAACACAATTACATTGCTCTTGAGGGTTAGGTTTGGGCTTGCTAAGAAGTTTATCTGGTGGCATAGATGAAAAGCTAGCTTGTTGGGAAATCTAGGCTTCCAAGAGCTTGTTGTGAGTTGTAAGCACATTAACCTTAGAGGCTAATTGCTTAATGTACTCATCCTGCTTTTTGTTGTGCCATAAGCATACTTTCCATCATCACTTCCAGATTGGACTTGTGGGGTACTTGAGAAGGGAAAGGAGGTCCTTGAAAATCGGGAGGTGGTCTAGCATTCATTAGGGGCATATTCAAAGGGTTTTGATTAGACTTATATGAGAAATTCAGATGATTCTTCCAACTCGGATTGTAGGTACTAGAGTAAAGGTCATTGACCGGTCTCGGATTAAAGTTTTAAACATAGCGAACTTCACTATGGTCTTAGGAAAAAGGGCTCCCAACTTAACAATTCAAAGTCACATGCTCAATAGAACTACAAATTTCACAAAGGGAAGGGGCCCTAGAATTCACAGCATTTGCATTCATTTGATCCAATCTTTAAGTTATAGTATCTACTTTAGCAGAAAGCAAAGTAGGCGCGTCAGCTTCAAGCTTACCTCTAACCCGTTTGGGTTGGCATTGTTCGGTGGACCATTGGAAATTGTTAAGAGCCATCTCCTCAATTAAGTTATGGGCTTCATCCTCAGTTTTCTTCATCAAGGTACCTCCTGCCGTCGCATCAATAGTGGACCTTACAGGTTAGGTCACACCATTATAAAAAGCTTGGATAATCATCCAACATTGAAGATCATGATGGGGGCATAAGTGCAGCAAATCTTTAAACCGCTCCCAAGCTTCGTAGAGCATCTCTTCATCCTTTTGCTTAAAGTTGGTGATTTGATTTCTTAAGCTGGCCATTTTGCTCGGAGGTAAAACTTGGTAAGGAATGCTCTTGTTAACTCATCACAAGTGGTAATACATCCCGATGGCAAAGAGTGTAACCAAGCCCTTGCTTTATCTCTCAATGAAAAGGGAAATAAATGCAAGCGAATGGCATCAGTGGAGACTCCATTAAGCTTCAACATGTTACACACCTCTAAAAAGACCGAGAGGTGTAGATTCAGGTCTTCCAAAGGATTTCCTCCAAACTAGTATTGTTACACCATGGAGATGAGTGCTGATTTGAGCTTGAAATTGTTGGCATCAATAGTAGGGTGAGTGATGCTTAAGGCGATCCCTTGGACTCTAGGAGTAACGAAATCTTGAAGTGTCCTTCTTTGGTCACCTCCTCCTCCTGCCATGTTTGTTAGATTCCTTCTTGCCGCACGTCTTTGTTCTTCAGTCCTTTACTTCTTCCTCCTTAAGTGAAAAGTTCTTTTAATCTCGGGATCGGGTTGGTACAAAATTGGACTTCATATAAATGGGAAAAATTCCTGCAAGCACTATCACCAACACTACCAGCGCAATCAAACAAGAAAATAAAAGGAAAATAAAAGTAAAAAGCAAAAAAAATACTCTAGTCACTTTCGTAAGACTAACTCAATAGTTAACAGATTGAGTTCCCCGGCAACGGCGCCAAAAAACTTGACCACTGCCGCAAGCACACGGGTAGTTGTATTATAGATAAGAAGATCGCTCCTTAGGGCTATCGAGCTTTGTCTATCAAAATATGCTAAGTAAAATTCTAATTCAAGGGGTTTCAGTTTAACAACTTCTAATTCACTAATTTTAAATCAATTGGAAAAATGCCTAGGAATTCATGTAGTTACGAAAGTTGATTGGATTAAATGATAAGCATGTGCTATTCTCTAATCGGTTAATCTCGAGGAATTGCAATCTCTCCAAAAATTTAGTATACTCTTTCGAAATCAACCAAATTTGCCTAAACTAAGCGTTCTTTCAAAATAATTTGTCTTAATCCAAGTTGTATATCTTCGATTGCACTCTATGTCCTCCTAACATGCAAATATCTCTTTTGAGAAGACGTTATATCAGGTCTTATCAAGCCGTCTAACAATCAAATATCACCTTTCAGTTTTTCACTCAATTGTTTTAAGTGTGCAAGCAACGTTGGCCAAAACTCAATCACAACATGATAATCACTTAATAGAATGAAATCAAACCAATCATGAAATAAGCACAGTTCTATACATTAAAACATGCTCCAACTACACTTCATAAACTATTAATCCCTAGACAAAATAAACTACTCACACATGATTAAAGATTAAATAACCAGCCAATATTTTGGCGAAATCTAAGAGGAAGGCTTGACTGAGATAGCCTTTCAACCAAGGGCTTCAAATCGCCTCAAAATCAAACATTCACACTCAAGATTTCTCACTAAAACAATAATCAAACTAAAAATATTAACTAAGAAGAACAAAATTTAAGAAAGAAAATGAACGATGCTATCTAAGCTCTCTTTACATTTCTGTCAAACGACACCCTTTTATAGAAAAACTCGGATCATTTTAGCCACACAGCCAGAGGAAAATGAAGAGGCAACAATTTCACACTTCACCACGGTCTGTGGAAGTACCACCGTCCGACCGTGGTCTTAGCTAGAACCCATTTTCTACTCTTTTCTTGCTCTGCGCGCATAGCATCACATGGTGTCTATGGGGGAGGTTAAAATACATCCAATAAGGGTCAAATGATGGGTAAAAAGGCCTAAAATCCTGCAAAACACATCAAACAACCATACCCAAGCATAAATCGAGAATAGGAGTATAGATTATGACTTAAAGCATATAATTCTCCTTAAAATGTGGCAAAATAGCCCTAAAATGATGTATACATTAAGCACGTATCAGAGTTTGGGAAGCCATTAAAGACCACCATAATTGCTAAGTTTTCTTCCCCTTCTAATCTCTTCTTGAACTTTTGTTTAGATGTTGACTATTTCCATTATGTGTGCGTAGATTTTCTTAATCTAGGGACTTGTTAGCCAAAGTATTAATGTTGGATCTCTAATTTTCAATATTTGTGCTTTATCCAATTGATTTGATTGAATTTTGGCCAGATGTTCTTGCATACACTAGATAGTTAAGTGGAGTACTAAAAGGAGAAACTCAGTATTAGAGTAACAAGCTAGAACTTAATTTAACGACTACTTGAAACAGAGTTGTTTTATTGAGAGAAAAATTCTAGCAATCAAGAATCCATAACCAAGACCAAACCAAATATATTTGAAAGAATGCTAATTGGGTTAGTTTAGGTAATTGAGTTTGTTTCCAAAGAAAAGATTGAATTTTTAGTTCGATTTCAATCCTTTGAATCATTCAATCTAAATAAACTGCATATTTAAATCCAACTATCCAACAATCTACTAGATGAAGCAATTCGCTATATGTTTTTAGTTCGATTGAATTTCCAATAGTTAAATAATGATAATTAAGACAACCAATTGCAAATTTGGTTGCTTAGCCTTTTATAATAGGTTAAAATTCAATAGACTACACTTGGTCTCTGTGAGATCGATATTAAAACTATATTGCAGCAACTGTGCGCTTGCGGTAGCAATCAAGTTTTTGGCGCCGTTACCAGGGGATGAATTTGTGGATGTTGAGTTCACCTATTTGGATTAACTGAGTGTTTTTTGTCTTTTTATTTTTTGTATTTTTTTGATTTGTATTGGCTGTGTTTTGTGGTGATATTTACGGGATCTTGCCACTTATATGCGAAATCCCTTTCGGTTTAAATTTGATCCAGAAATAGAAAGGATTTTTTGCTCTAGGAGGAATAAGCTAAAGTTAGAGGAGCAAAGAGCCAAGGCTCAAGAATCCTTTTTGGTGATGGTAGGACAAGGAGATGACCAAAGAAGGACACTTTGAGATTTTGTCACCCCCGGGGGTCCAAGGCATTGCCTCTAGTATTGCTTGACCCAACGTAGAAGCCTATAACTTCAAGCTTAAGCCGACTCTTATTTCCATGATGCAACAATCCTAATTTGGAGGCACCCCACTAAAAGATCCTAACTTACACCTCTCGGTATTCTTCGAGGTGTGTGACACATTAAAGCTCAATGGTGTTTCAACCAATGTTATAAGATTGCGGTTATTTTCCTTTTTATTGAGGGACAAGGACAAAACGTGGCTACATTCTTTGCCTTTGGGATGCATTACAACGTAAGATGAGTTCACCAAAGTCTTTCTTATAAAATTTTTTCCTCCTAGTAAGAGGGCAAGTTTGAGAAACCAAATCACCACTTTTGCTCAAAGGGAGGATGACTCATTATATGAAGCTTGTGAGCATTTTAAGGACCTATTGAGTATGTCCACATCATGGCCTTCACGATGGATGTTAGTGCAAGCTTTCCATAATAGAGTCACCCAACTGGTGAAGTCTATTATAGACGCAGTAGTAGGTGGTGCACTTATGAACAAGATGAGGCTTATAGTCTTATTGAAGAAATGACGCTGAATAGCTACCAATGATCTAATGAGAGAAGCCAACCCAAGAGGATTGGACGTAAATTAGAACTTGATGCTGTCTCTATGCTTTCTGCTAAAGTAGATGCCATGTCTTAAAGGCTAAAGTGATTGAATGTAAATTCTATTATTTCAAGTACTTCTTCCCCATCATGTGAAATTTGTGGGTCTGTTGATTATTTGACTGTGAATTGTCAAGTCGAAAGCCCATTTGCTCCACATGTATGTGAACCAGTCAATTATGTATCAAATGAATTTTAGACCACCCCCTAGATTTCAAAGACCACCTTATCCTCAACAAACACCGCAAAAATCCAACTTAGAAACCATGATAGAGAATATACTTTTGGCATAGCAAAAGTAAGATGAATATATTAAGCAACTAGCCTCTAAGGTTGTTGTCTTTACTATCTCTTCATCTACACACCTAGGTAGATTTCCTAGTAAGAATGAACTTAGCCCTGGAGAATAATGTAATGCCATGATTTTAGGAGAGGCTAAGTAACTTGAGGGACCTAAGGGGGTTGGCCAAAGTGAGCATTCGCATGATGGAAATGATGAGGTTGTTGAAAAGAAGGTGCCTTCTTCTAATGATGTCATAGGTGATGATGCCCATAATTCTAATAAGATTCCCAACGTACCCAAGAAAATCTCCCAAAGACCCTATGTACCACCTTTATCGTTCCTTCAAAGAGTGGTTAAGGCTAAACTAGACCAACAATTTGGGAAGTTTTTAAAGGTCCTTAAGTAACTGTATATTAACATTATGTTCACCGATGGCTTATCGCAAAGGCCTTCTTATGCTAAGTTTTTAAAAGAGATTTTATTTGATAAAAGAAAGCTAGAAGAGCATGAAATAGTGGCATTAATTGAAGAATGCCATGACTCAAAATAAGCTCCCTGCTAAGCTTAAGGATCCCAACAGCTTTTCTACCCCTAGTCTGATAGGAATGCGTCAATAGATCGTGTTGTGTGTGATTTAGGGTTCAGTGTAAGTTTAGCGCCCTTCTCTCTTTACAAAAGCTGGACCTAGGAGAAATAAGACCCACCACCTTCTCTTTATAATTAATGGACCATTCTGTCAAGTACCCCATAGGTATTTTAGAATATGTCGCCATTAAGGTAGGTGATTTATATGTGCCTGTAGATTTTGGAATCCTTGAAATGGAAGAGGATACGCGCATCCCATTATTCTTGGGAGGCCATTCTTGGCCATCGCTGAGTGCCGCATAGATGTCAAAAAGGGCAAAATATCTTTTGATGTGGCAGATGAACATGTGGAATTTAACCTAATTAAAGCCTCTAAATTTCCTTCTATCTCTGGTGAGTGTCATCGGATTGATGTAGTGGATAGTTTGGTATAATAGATTGTTTCTAATAATGATTGTTATGATCCACTTGAGCATTGCTTATTAAATGATGGTACTACTCGAGATGAAAACACGGAAGTAGTAATATGTGCTTAGTTCCTGGAAGCTTCTCCACTAGTTGGCCAACCTTTGCCAAAGTGGAAACACCAGTACATGACAAAGCGCCCTTATTGGATGAGAAATGTGCCCCAGAGGTAGAACTAAAACCTCTTCCTTCTTCCTTGAGGCATGAGTTTCTTGGCCCTAATTCTACATATCTTGTGATTGTGAATGCGAGTCTAAATGCATCTCGAGTTGACTCTTTGCTAAGAAGATTTAGGTTGCATTATAAGGCCATATGATATATACTCTTGATGACCTTAAAGGAATTCATCCTTCTAAGTGTATGCATCGTATTTTAATGGAAGATGATCATAAACCCTCAATTGAACACCACAGAAGGTTGAACCCTAATATGTAAGATGTGGTCAAGAAAGAAATTTTGAAATTGCTCAAGATCGGTATTATCTACCCTACCTCTAATAGTAAGTTGGTAAGCTCAGTCCATGTTATGCCTAAAAAGGGGGGAATAACGATTGTACAGAATGAGAATAATAAACTGATACCTACTAGGATAGTTACGGGGTTGGTGTATATGCATAGACTATAGGAAGTAAAATAAAGCCACCTGTAAGGACCATTTTCCGTCACCTTTCATCGACCAAATGCTCGAGAGGCTGGCAAAGAATTCTTATTTTGCTACTTAGATGGTTATTCAGGGTTTTTTTCAAATCCCTACTCACCTTATTAATCAAGAAAAGACCACCTTTACTTGTCCATACAGTACATTTGCTTATAGGAAAATGCCGTTTGGGCTATGTAACGTCCCTGTCATATTTCAATTATGTACGATGGCTATCTTTTTCGACTTTATTGAGGACATAATGGAAGTCTTTATGGATTATTTTTCTGTGTATGGTACAAATTTTGACCGTTGCTTGAATAATTCGTCTAAAATCTTGCAAAGATATGAGGATATGAATTTGGACTTGAATTGGGAAAAGTGCAATTTTGTGGTACAGGAGGGGTTGTTTTGGGTCATATTATTTCAAATAAGGGCATTAACGTTGACAAGGCAAAGGTAGAGGTACTTGAGATATTACTGCCACCTTTTTCTATAAAGGGTGTAAAGAGTTTTGTTAGACATGTTAGTTTTTACCGACGGTTTATCAAAGATTTTTCAAAAATTATAAAATCACTTACCCATTTGCTTGTCAAAGATGGGCCGTCGTTCACAGGTTGAGCGAGGCTTTGAGTTCTGTCCCGATTATACAGGCCTTGAATTAAGGATTATCTTTTGAGGTCATGTGTGATACTAGCGACTATGTAATGGGAGCAATTTAGGGCAATGGAAGAACAATAAGCCTTATGCCTTCTACTATGTGAGCCGAACTTTGGATGATGCACAAATAAATTATGCCACAACTGAGAAAAGAGTTCCTAGCTGTTGTGTTTGCCTTGCATAAATTCTATTCTTATTTGATCAATTCCAAGGTGATCATTTTTACTGATCATACCACATTGAAGCATCCCTTGAAGAAGTCCGACTCTAAGCCTCGTCTTATTCGCTGGGGTGCTTCTCTTTCAAGAGTTTGGCTTGGAAATTTAAGAAAAAGCCAGCCACGAAAATGCAGTTACGGACCACTTATCTTGCTTAAGTCTTGAGGCCACTCCTATAGAGGAGCTTCCCATAGATGACCCTTTTCCAGATGACTAACTCCTTGTAATATCTCACCAGGCGACGCCATGGTATGCGGATTTAGTGAATTTTAAGGTGTGTGGGGTGATGCCATCTGGTTTATCTTATCAACAATGGAAGAGATTCCTTTGTCATACGAAATATAATGTGTAGAAGGTGCCTCTAGTCTATAAGCTGTGTGGAGATGGTGTTCATAGAAGATATTTGTTAGAAGATGAGGTTCCTAGTGTCATTCACCATTGCCATGCTTCAACTTATGATCGGCACTTTAGACCCAACAAGACTATTGCTAAGGTGCTTCAGGCCGGCTTCTCATGGCCCATTCTCTTTAAACATGCAAGAACTTTCATTATGACTTGCGGTAGATGCCAATGGAAAGGCATTAGATGCATCAAAGTGGGATTCTTGAGGTAGAACTTTTTAACATTTGAAGGATTGATTGTAGTGCGTCCATTTCCTTCTTCTAAAATAATCTTTGCATCCTCGTGGCTATTGATTACATTTCCAAGTGGGTAGAAGCTATTACCTCTCCTACAGATGATTCTAAGGTAGTAATTCTAAGGTGTAATCAAGTTTCTTAAAAAGACCATATTTACAAGATTTGGCATATCGAGAGCTCTTTCGTGTGATAATGGGACTCATTTTTTCAATAAGCCACTTGAGTCTCTCTTAAAAAAGTATGGGATTTTTTATAAGATTGCTATGCCTTATCATCCACAAACAAGTGGTCAAGTTGAGTTATCTAATTGAGAGTTGAAAAGCATTTTGGAGAAAACGGTCGATCTATCCCGAAAAGATTGGTCTAAAAAGCTTAATGATGCTCTTTAGGCTTAACGAACTGCTTGTAAAGCTCCACTCGACACTACTCCATACTGCTTAGTTTTTCGAAAGTCTTGTCATTTGCCAGTTGAATCAGAACACAAAGCATATTGGCCAATTAGAACTCTAAACTTCGATCTTAAGGCGGCTGGTGAGAAGAGCCTTTTGCAATTGAATGAGTTAGATGAGTTACGTCTGAAAGCCTATGAAAGCTTGAAAATTTATAAAGAAAAGACCAAGCACTTGCATGACAAGTATATTCTGAAGAAAAGATTTGAGGCAGGTGACTCCATCCTATTGTTCAATTCCAAGTTGCTAGTATTTCCAGGCAAGCTGAGATCTCGGTGGTCCGGGCCATTTAAAGTTATAACGATCTTTCCTCAGGGGGGTTGTGGAGATCTGGAGTAAGACATCTAGCATGTTCAAGGTCAATGGGTAGGGTCTTAAGCATTATTATGTGGAGGAACCTATTGACAAGCCTGCTGTCCACCACCTTTATGATCCCGAGTCCTCCTCGAAAAGACGGTCGAGTTCCCAACCCTAAAAGAGTGCTTCTTAGGAGGCAGCCCAAGTTTTTTTTTTTTTTTGGT
Source organism: Carnegiea gigantea (assembly GCA_029747015.1). Taxonomy (NCBI): domain Eukaryota; kingdom Viridiplantae; phylum Streptophyta; class Magnoliopsida; order Caryophyllales; family Cactaceae; genus Carnegiea; species Carnegiea gigantea. The sequence goes on from JAKOGI010003744.1 coordinate 37,494, forward strand.
TTGCAGGTTTTTCTTTTCTTAGATTGTATATAGTGTATTATTTTTGTTTGGAAAAAAAAGAGGAAAAAAAGCAAAAAGAAGAAAAAGAGGGGAAAAAAAAAAGAAAAGGGGAGAAAACCAGCAAAATGATATGTGAAAAATCATCAAAAAATCAAAAAAAATAATAAGATACCAGAGCTCTTTCACGGACCCCTCATGGTGTCCAATCTGGTTCGTGAAGCAGTTGCCTGGAAAACTGAAGAAATTACAGAGATAGAGCTCACCACAAACCCTCCATGGTGGACCTTATGGCCCATGGTGAGGATGTGTGTCTGCGGTCAAGGGTTTTTCAAGCCCTTTGACCGAGCATCCCTTCATTTTTCTCTACCTATTGTCCCTTCTATTTGTGAACTCTCTCATTCTCTCTCTAATACCTCCATAACCTACCTCTCAAACCTTGAATATTTTATCATTTTTCATCAAATGTCTTTCCTTTCTTCTCATTTTCTTCACTTTTTCACTAAATGTCTTTGAAATTTCTCTTTTCTTGCCTTCTTTATGTCACATTCTACCCATCTTCATACCTGAAATTTCAACAACTCTACTTCAACCTCCATTTCTTCCCATTTCACCTTCATTTTCACAAATTTTGCATTTTTTGTTATTTTCTTTTCCATTTTCACTTTAGTTAGAGTTTCAAGCTTTCACCCATCCATCCACCATTTTAGTGGCACCCAAGAAGAAGGCAAGAACCAACCAAGAGGCAGGGACATCCTATCAAGCCCTCCAACGAGCACCCCGAACTTCCTAAACCTCAACAAACACACAAAACCGAAGTAACATCCCTAATCCCCTTGGTTTAACACATCCTGAGCATATTGCTATGTATAATAATTTGAGTAGTAAGTTAGTGGTTTCTACTCATCATTACGATGAGGATTTGTTAACTAGGTTGGGTTTATTGGATGGCATACATTGGTTGTTTGCTAGGGGAGGTATCTAGAGCAATTTTTAGATATTAGGGACCACACTTATCGTGACCTCATTTCTTGAATTTTGAGTACGTTGCATGTGGAGGTCATGAGTGGGCCTCGTTGTCAAGAAGGATGCATTTCCTTCTATTTAAATAGGGAGTTTTGTGAACTAAACTTAAGTGCCTTTAATAGTGTATTCGATTTTCCACCAAGTATGGACTTGTGCTGTCAACATGTCCCTGAAGAATTTAACCCAAATGCATTTTGGTATGAAACTTCTGGGGATCATTGGTATGATATGAGCAACTTGAAAGGCACTGTCACTAGAAACCCCCATATTCGAGGAGCCCAAAGATTACTTGCTTGTGGTTTGTTTGCGAGGGAAGATAGATTGAATATACCTCACCCGTCTGAATTGTATTTCTTGTATAGCATGCTCCAATGTGACCGGCTTGGCCCCTGTTCATCCTTAGTTAACCAGTTGTATAGTGCAGCCACTAGTTCCGTATAGAGGATTGTGATTGGGGGCCTTATTATCCATATTGCTAGGTCTGTATCCGAAGCCCACTTTAGTGAATACCCAAGCAAAGCTATCCCTGGTGGACCTCTACCTAAAGGAATTTCATATGGAAAATAAGCAAGATAGGATGAGACCCCCTGATCAAACTTAATACCATAAGGAGTCCGAAGAGGAAAAGGATAGACTGGCATAGTCCAACTGTACTGTATATTTTATAAGTTAGAGCTCCGAATCAATAAATTTCAATCAAGTCTGAAGTTATCACAAAGCACTCTTCTATGACTGGAACTCGTAAGATCCATGGACTTACCCCATTCTTGAATTTCTATATATATGGATGTATTTGATTAAATAGGCAAGGCTCATAAAGTGCAAATTTCAAAGCTAGTTAGAAGTCGGAATAGAGAGTTAGATTGCCAAAGTCTCATGACTTTCCCATATATTGAAAAAGTTTTCAAAGTCTGTAAACATTAGGTTAAGAACAAATGAAATTTTGTAAGGTCGAGGCTGGGTATATTTGTTAGATTTATCCTAGGAACTGTCCCATGCCTCTCCCTAATGTTGAAAGAATCACTCTCTTGAACCGGCAAGTCGTTAATTTTTATCGGGTGATGAAGAGTTGGCGCAACCCGCACCATCTCCTCTCGCCTCACCTAAGGGCCTCTAGTTCATCTCGATCGTCCTCCTTCTCCGATTATGTTGGTTTGTATGCTACCCTTCAGTCCATTCAAGAGGAGCAAGCTTGCCTCTGAGCTTACATTCAAACTGAACATACTACGCTATGTGACTTTGTCCAGGAGCGGCATAATGAGCTCTGTGGGATGATTGTCTCCCAAAACCAATACTTCCAGGACTTTAGGGCTTATTTAGAGACTTGGCGAGACTAGCATATTGCTTATCTCCACCCTTCCTCTTCTCCCTCTCATTATCCTTTTTAGTTCTTCTTCTTCTTCCCCTTTTGATTTTTGTGTCCTTGCATTGAGGACAATGCTTTATCCAAGCGTGGGGAGTTATGTGTGAATATGTGTATGTGATTTGGATGTGTGCGTAGTTTACATATTAGATGTTGAAGTTAGGAGTCATTTGCATTTTTAGTTGATCATTTTTTTTCCTTTCTATTCTTTAGGTTCCATTTCTTAGTTTTAGATTTATTTTGGTATTTTTAATTTTTAATTACATTTTACTAGGTTCAAAGAGAAAAAAACAAAAAGAATAAAAAGAAAAAAACACAATAGAAAAACGCGCAAATAAAAGAAGCAATGAAATCCTCTGATGATGAGTCTTAGACTAAGTAGCTTTCTTTAGCTTATGTTGGCCTTTTTTGAATGCCCATTTGTAAATAAATGTTTGATTATAAGTTTTTGAAATGTGCTTCATGTTTTGTCCATAATGTTGACTGCAATTTGAATACTTAATAAATCTTTACATGAATATTTGGCACGTATGATCTAATGAGCTAATTGAGCTTTGGTACTTGTTTCGTGAGACTTTGAACCTTATTTGGACTAATTCATCATTTTAGTCTTATATTCTTTTCATATGTGGCTCTTCCTTGATTTCAAATCTCTAGAACTTGCTTTGACTCTTGTTCAAGATCACATTTAGCATGCATGTTTAGGCGATATGATTGAGACATTCTTTGAATTTATGAGCTACATTAACCAAATAGCCACCCTTATTATGATTTATCCCTTGCTTCCTTCATTGAGCCTTGATCTTTCTTTTTCTTGATGAAAAGCTATAATATTAAACCTTTGCAAAATACATGTTCTACCTTTTTGGCCAAGACTATAAAGTTCCATTAGTGATTAGCTGTGGTTGGTGGATAATGATGATGTTGTTTGGCGTGGTTTGTTTATATGCAATGAGAGATTTATGCGATATTTCCCTTGGTGTCATTTGGGTTATATTTTGTGAGTTGTTAGAAAAAGTGTTGAAGAATGCACAATTTCTCTTGCCATGATCCTTCTTTTATCTGAAAAAATGAAAAAAGAAAAGAAAAGAAAAGAAAAAAAAACAAAAGCAAAATCAAAATAAAATCAAAATAAAGAAAAAATATGTGTTGAAAGAGAAAAAAGAGATGCAAAATAATACAACGACTTGGTAGAAATTTTATATTATTATGCTTCAACACTTTTTCACATACTCAACCAACTCGGGGTTATTTTGTGTATTTGAGACATATCGGTGTTTGGTGTGAGGAGTACTTTTGTGAAAAGTTGAGCGAAAATGATTTATACGCATAATCTTTGGCTTTGAGATCCATAAATCCCAACATATTTGTTCCCTTGTTACCTTTACTCATAGCTCCATTACAACCCTATCAATGTCCTTATGATTTGTCTTGCATGTGTTGCATTTTCATATTGACGAATTTGAGAGTGTTGTCAAACTTACGATAGATTTGATTCTTTGGAATGAGATTTGAGTGAACCGCATTCTATTTTTTTAGTCATATGAGTGATAAGTGCTTCATTCCTAAAGTGAGGGTCTATCAGTTCTTCTAGCCCTTCCTATTGCATGTGTCGATATGATTGTTTAAGCTTATTTGAGTGATTGATTCAATGTTTAATGATGGTATTTGTTCTTATCTTGAAAACTTCATTCCCTCATCTATTTTACAATATTTTCATCACTTTTGTGCTAGCTTCTTGGGTTGGTAGGCTCTTGATGTTGATACTTATGTTTACCTAAGGAGATTTTTCATTTGAGAATTGGTTTCCATAGTTGCTTGAGGACAAACAATGGCTCAAGCATGGGGGAGTTTGACATATGCTTAAAATGCACTTCATTTTAGGGTCATTTTGCTACATATTTATTGGGAATTATGAACTTTACATTATAATCTATACTCCTTTTCGTGTTTTACGCTTGCGTATGGTTCTTTTCTATGTTTTGCAAGTTTTTGGACCTTTTTCCCTTATTTGACCCCAATTGAGTGTGCTTTACTCCCCATAGATGCCCCTAAGTTACCACGCCCATGGAAAAGAAAGAAGAGCCAGAGAATGCTGAGACAAACGCAACAACAGGCCCTCCGTGGTGAAGGCCATGGTCCGTGGTAAGCCTAAAACTGCTTGCCCCTTTGTCTTCCTTTATCTTGTGGCAGAGAACTACTGAGTTTATGTTTAAATAGGGTTTATTTCGACTGCAAGAAGGAGAGAGCATAGAAACCAAAGCATCCAATACTCACTTTTATCATATTAGTTTTAGGATTTTTTAAGTTTTCTCTAGAGCAAGAGATGGGATTGGAGTGGAAGATTGACACTTGTAGGCTTAGAGTTTGGGAAGCCATTGAAGACCACCATAGTTACTAAGTTTTCTTCCTCTTCTATTCTCTTCTTGAACTTTTGTTTAGATGTTAATTATTTCCATTATGAGTGAGTAGTTTTTATTAATCTAGGAACTTATTGGCCAATGTATTGATATTAGATCTCTAATTTTCAAAATTTGTGCATTATCCAATTGATTTGATTGAATTCTATCTTATAGATGAACTGTTGTGAGCAAGTTTTGGCTAGATTTGCTTACATATGCTAGATAGTTGACTGAAGTACTAAAAGGAGAAAGTCGCTATTAGAACAACAAGTTAAAGCTTAATTTAATGACTACTTGAAAGATAGTTATTTGTTGAGAAGAAAATTCTAGCAATCAAGAATCCATAACCAAGACTAAACCAAAGATATTCAAAAGAATATTAATTGGGTTAGTTTGGGTAATTCAATTTCTTTTGAAAGAAAAGATTGAATTCTTAGTTCGATTGACTCCTTTGAATCATCCAATCTAGATAAAGTGCATAATTAAATCCAACTCTCTACTAGGTGAAGCGATTCCCTAGATGTTTTTAATCCGATTGAATTTCCAATAGTTAAATAGTGATAGTTGAGGCAACCGATTGAAATTTGGTTGCTTAGCCTTTTATAATATGTTAAAACTCATAGACTACAATTTGTCTCTATGGGATCGATATTAAAACTATAATGCAATAACTATGCACTTGCGGTAGCAATCACCTAGCCTGATGAGGTCGTTGTGTCACGAATCCTTAATGCATCTCCCTTTGTCATTTTACCTTGAGTTTAACTTTACTTAGGGAAAGCAAAGATTTCAGCGGAGGGGAGTGATGAATGCTATATTTACGTATGATTTTATTAGTGTTTAGGAGTCATTTTAGAGAATTATTGTGCTTAATTATATGATTTATACCCTTATTTCTACTATTATGCTTAGCTTTGCTTGTGTGAGAAGTGTTCATAGATTTTGACCTTACAAGCCCTAAACATGTTAGTAGAATAAAGATTTGGAGTCCTTATGGATCAAAGAATATATAGCAAAAGAGATCCAAGGACACCCAACACGGACATATCGTGGCTAGTACCATGGCCTAGGAGGATCTGAGAAGAAGCAACAGGGCAAACAAAAGTAAGCCACTAGAATAATGGCCGCCATGACTTGA
>JAKOGI010003745.1:0-43418 GCA_029747015.1 Carnegiea gigantea
TTTAGCAAAATAATTAAAATTAATTTGAGTGTTTTGACCTATTACCTACCTCGGATCGTAGTCACTAGTCAAGTTTTGTATATTTTAAACGATAGTGAGACTTTAATCAAGAAATTATAATATTTAACACATAAGGTCCTGTAAGGGCCGCACTTTCTTTTTATTGTTGACTAACTGTTTCAGTTGCTAAGTTTACCAAGCTGCATTTTAATTATTTTTCATCGAGGATATTATGTCCTCTGTGTGGATATTCAATGACTACTTTTACTAAAGAGAACATCGTTATTATTATTATTATTATCGTTAATCGTTTAGAAAATTTAAATTAATGCTAACTCATGCATTTGAAAACGTTATTCGATTTATTTAGTCGTTTTCCAAATTCAATTAGGATACCGGTTTTAGGATGTTTCAACTCAAGCTTAGACTAAACGTTAATGCATTTGGGATCAGAAATTTAGTTGTTGTAGAAATTAAGCAAAAAAAGGGGAAAGGAGTAAAAAAGGGGGGTTCCTCAGGGTCTCATACTCGACCCCTATCTCTCTCCTTCTTCTTCTTCCTCACGCGACCACCAGGCAGTAACCGCCTACCTTCTTCTTCCTTCACCGCACATGTCGCCACCAGAGAGCAAGGGAGGGACCACGGAGGTCCCGCGTGCGAACCAGCACTGCTGCCGACCTCCACCATCCTCCTTTCCCGACTTGTAACGCCTCCTAATTAAGCATGTTTCACTATTTGCAGTTACTGTTCTGAGTCCCTCAATTATAGCTGATAAATCCAATGATCGGGGCATTACTGCTGTCCCAAAAGGACAAGGCTTGCTGTAAGTGTATTAGAGATAACATAGTTAGGCATAAGCTCAACCATATAAATTCATTAATTAACCAACATAAAGTTTATACATTACAGTAAAGCAATTCACCACAGACATTACACCTCCATATACTGAAGATTACAAAATACGGCTCCAAAGTATGCATGGTCTATACCACTATTGATTCATCCAAGTTTTTGTTGCTTATTCTCTTCGGCTGACTCGCTGGCATGCTTTTCTGCTGACTTGCTCACATGAGGTAATTCACTGAGTGTTTGCCTAAAACAAAGCATGAAAATATTTTGAACTGTGAGTCGAAGCTCAGTACATGCATTCATATATAGTTAAATGATTAGTGTATAAATTGGTTGGGCACCCGCTTTGCAATTCATTTTAAGGTAAAATAGTGAATGAGATGAACGTAAACTGCAATTGCTAGTTATTATCTGATAGTGAATCCCCTTGATGCCGTTACGATCTATGGATAGGTGTGCACCAGCCAAGCCGATTGGGGAACTTGGCCTAAAGCTACGCAGGTAATTGAAGGGCAATGCCCTAACTGATAACTGATGGGGCCACTAATTATGTGATAAATCACTTATTAAACTGATTCGTTGATGTACTTACAAAAACATTAAAATTTTGATAAATACGTGCTAATTTCTAAGAATACAAGCAATGAACGTACCTGCAGTCTTTGAAATGCAATCTCACTAATACTAATGCATAATGGGAAATGATAGACTAGGCCCTAATTTCTATTTAAGAAATATAATTATAGGTATATGTAAGTAGTAAACAATATTGACTTTTATAATTTGTGATTGTATTAGAAATTCATTGAAAGGCATTCATAACTCAAATAATTCAATAGAAGATAAGTTCTACCAGTATGATTTGAAAACTAAATGAATTTGGGTAATTTAACTCAAAGTGAAATAATCTTGGAGCAAAACTAATCAAGGTAGAATAATTGAGATTATAAAAGAAAGACTGTAAACACACCGGTTTAGACCAACAAATACTGATCTTGAGTTATCAATCCCCAACTTCTTCATTTTCATTGCACATACCATACAGCTTAGTTTTCCAAACCAAATAAGCTTCTAAGTACAATCAAAGTTGTTACCAATTCAAGGTCCACTTAGGAAATTCATAACTTTCACCCCTGACCAACAATTAAGCTATAAAACCTCAATATGAAAAGATTAAGAAGTCCCGTGATACTTTCATTTATAGTGCAAAACCCAACTACAACAACACGATTCCTAAAACTGGGCATAATCACAACTGTGCACAGCTTGCATCTATCATGCGCTGTCTTAGAAAAATAGCCATAACTTTTTCCACAGAATTCAAATAAAAATTTGAACGATGATGCATTGATCTATCTGCCCACCAAAAATTACACTTTTTTGACTGTCCAAATGGTACCAGTTGGCTTGTAAACAGAGCCCTATTTTTGGTCTGTCCACAGCCTACTATCCATGCTTTCACCCCTTGTTTTCCACATGATTTCCCTTTGAAATCAGTCCTTAAGATCACTAAACCATACTTGGTTCTTCTCATCATCTTGCATAACCATTTTACCTTTACATATGTCTTTCAATTCCTCTCTTTGCAAAATCACTCCAAACACACCCATAATCACTTTGCTTGCATAAATGAGCAAATGAACCACTTTTAAATCAATTGGGAAAATTTCCATAAGTCACCCCTTCATGCAAAAATCACACCAAATCATTTTTTTCAAGTCAAAGAACACATTAAGGATTCATTTTGCATCAAAATATATTCAAACAACATGGTTGATGCCAAAATATTTCAAACCATGCGTTACTTGCCAAAACCCTAGCTTGTAACCAACGAATTTCCTCTTTATCTCATCCAAAATCATCAAAAACACCCTCATAAATATTATTAGAGATTAAAACCACTAAATCAAACACAAACAATACAAGAAAAGCGTACTTTCAATCTTAAGCTTGCATGATGATGAATAACCCTAAACCCTAGCATGCTCAAAACTTAATCAACAATTAAAAACATCAAACTAACTCTCATTTCCATCCAAAGAACATGATCCAAACTCAAATCACATAAACAAAAATCAAAATAAAAAGGATCCAAAGAGACAAAGTTAGGTTACTTACTTGAGCTTGAAAAAGAGAGAGAAGGAAGAGAGATGTGTGTGTGTTTTGCTTGGTTGGAAAGGAACCAAAATCACTTGGCTAGCGTTTAACCTCCCATAAAGTAACTTTTTGCTGATCAAAGTTTATTACAAATGATGATGATTAACTTAATATAATTGCACCAAAATGTTTCGGCCACTATTTGAACCCAAAATGAATCAGGCTGAAATCCGGGCCCAAATGAATTTAGCCAAACTAAATGAATTTGGACCAAAATTTTGCATGGTTAAAGAGTAAATCTTGGTGACATTGTGAAAGATAATTTATCACCGAATCGTATTTATCAAGGCCTAACATTGACTTACCCGAAATTGTTACGTATATGAAACTCAAATTGCACAGTGAGGCCCGAAATGAATTCTCCTAACCGGAATGATTAAATGAGATAAATAAATGTGAAAAATTAATAACATGACTTAATTAAATAAATAAATATGATTTAGGGTTGAGCTATTATACCACTTCCCATCGCGAAACAGAGCCAAATGGCCATGTTTGTGGTCGCCCCTGGGCGGCACCCACGTGCCGGAATCCGACCACGAGAGTTAAGCCTGACCTCCTGTATATGTTGAGGGGTCGAATTTGACCTAAAACACACACAAACACCTTCAAATCAAGAGCCAGGTTTCGGTTTTAGCAAGGCATTCATGCTAGGGTTCAGTCACAGTAGCTTGAGCGTGCATTTGGTGCTAATTGAGTTGGGTTTAAGCTGAATTCAAGTAAGTGTTTCTCTTCTCCTAAGTATTAGTAATTTTGAAAAAGTTTTTGCCCTTGAGTTGTGATGCACGTTAGTTTAGCATTACTTAGATTGATTGAAAACGTGAAGGTTGATTATGCATGTTTTTATTTAACTGAACTCGGCTTAGATTATGTATGTACAGGCTGACCAAAAATTGCCCAGAATTAAACTGATTTTACGCCTGAGATGCTGCTGAATTTAGGCCAACATTATCTCCTTAGTTGGGCGGAAAGTATACCCTATAATTTGATAGAATTAGGGCTGAAAATAGGACTAAAAAAGGAACGGGAATGGGGCTATTATAGGGGCAGCATTTGGGGTTTTTATCGTTAGCAAACTGGGTGTTATGTAAGTAACGAATGCTTTAAATCGATGCAAGCTAATTTGGTAATTCATCTTTAAAAATGGCCCTTGAAACAACCCAAGAATACCTTGAATCGACACATGTTAAGTTAGTTAATTCATGCTTGGAAATAGCTTCAAAACGACCTAAGAATGCTTTGAATCGATACATGTTAAGTTATTTAGCTCATGTTTGAGAATGGCCTTAAAATAACCTAAGAATGCTTATAATTACTACATGCTAATTTGGTTAATTTATGCCTGAAATAACCTTGAAACGACCTAATAGCCTTGGTAAAATTAAAATAGACCTGAAAGCCTTAATGTGATCAGATTACGCTTTTGAAAATGACATGAAATGGGCATGCTTATTCTCTAATTGTGAGTTATGAATGCAAGTTAGTTTCATACCTTGTTATTCATTTCGGTCAATTGAGGGCCTTATTTAAGTTAATGAACTATATATGCTTATATATGCCGTAATGTGCCACTAGATGGATGCTGTTTGCTCGGTAAGTTTATATGTCGCTATTACGCATTCCTTTACAACTTTTATGATGCCAGGCTCTTGTTATGGAATTAAAACTGACTTCGTAGTTACATGGCTTGAGGATGAACTAATGAGAGTTTCTGAGGTTCTTTGTGGTCGATGCTGTGTGAGGATAGAGCCTGGGTTATGATTGATTGCAATCGTGTGGATTGCGAGGCCATGTGTGGCTTATTCTGCCAAGTTGAATTATGAAGTGCTTGAATGTGTTACATGTGAACGCCTCCCTATCATGTTTTTAAGCTTTATCATGTGTGTGAGGGTGAGCTTTTAAAAAAGAATGTTTTCATGGTTGAAAATAAAGGTAGCCATAACTATTACCGAATGATGGCCTATTTTTAGCTATGCGAATGCAGTTTTAAGACTTAAAGAATTTTAAAAAGGAGTGCGTTTGTGATAATTGATTTCATCACAAGAGATAGCAAACTTATTAGCCACCCTGGCAATACGCTTTAAATTAGCTAACACATAGTGCCTAGGGTTAATAAGATGGGAGTGAACCTGCTAGAAGGAGGGAATCTCTAGCCTAGGGAGTATTCTTAATATTGGGAAACCCTAGAGGCCCTGACGAGGGCTGAGGTCCAATTAGTTGCCATCTCAAGAATAAGAACTTAGCGTGAGTGATAGTCTCACTAAGGGTTGAGAATAGATATCGCCCAACCAGCATATTATGATGATCTTTTGCCCAGATTATTTTCCTACTAAGTAAGAAAAGCAGTTGGCATTTCATCATTTTAGGTATTTCAGGAAAAAGAAAGATTTTAAGGGCCATTAAGAGGTCAGTTTGGATAAGATTCAAAAAGCTTATAAGGGTAATTAAAGGACCAATACGAAGGAAATTTCTTTTTAAAGAATATGAGCCTCAAGAGGCTAAGCAAAGTATTTTCAAGAAAAAGAAAGAAAGCTTCCTATGCATATCCCATGCATATCTTACGAATGAGATTCCAAGTGTGGTTGGAATGAAGTTTTAAATAAAGTATGGCTATATCCTTGTAATGCATGGAGCATTTAAGTTTTCAAATGTCCATGTCCTGTGAAAGAAAGTTCCTTACATAATCTTTGCTCTAGGTTCTTAAGCATCTCTCATAAGTGATTAGATAGACAAGCCACGAATAACGTATTATACCACATAGCCTAATAGTTGGAAATTAGCAAAATTCTCTGCCGTTTAATGCAATAACAGTACTGCTTAAATGGGTGATATGTGGCTATTATTAGTATTATTGCCTGCAACTGTTTTCGTTTTAAGGAGTTGAGGAACACTCACTGAGCATGTTGTGGCTCACTCCATTTCTTTTCCCTCTTTTCCCCAGGTGATGATTAAACAAGCGTGTTTGCTACCTGGTGTAGAATCACCAGTAATTGCCCAAAAAGTCTGTTGAGAAGCTACCTTTTTGTCAAGCTGCCTGTCTTCTTCTTTTGGTTGAAAGAATGCATTATGTAAGCGTGTAGTGGGCCGTGTCTCGAACTTTGTGAATGATTTGGACACATGTTGTGTATTGGCATAAGCCACAACCCCGAGTGTGTGTGGGAAACTCCTAATTCCTTTTTAAACTCTGTTGTAATATCATCTGGTACCCCTTAAGTTCAAATTTGAACTTCTACAAATGTTGCAAATGTGGGCGGAACTCTTGAAGTTTTGTTGCAGGATTCCCTACCTAACTTAAAGTTAGGTTAAATCTCTAAGAAGTTTCCAGTTACATCAGCCTTAAGGGTCTCCCTTGGGAGTCCTGGCGGGGTGACGCCTCTCGAGTGGTAGAGAGGTGTTACATTGGGTGGTATCAGAGCCATAGGTTGCATATGCATCTAGATATGATATTACGAGTTTTGATGCATGAAATACGTGCTTTAAAATGCCTACATGAACTAGTTTGCATATTTGTGTGCACATACTAACTGTATGGCCTAGGACGCTTATTCATACATGTGCTTGCTAGCCTTATACCTAACCTGATATAGTGATGTAGGATAGTGTTCCACGTTCCACATCGTCGACTTCCTGTGCTTTCCTTTCTGGTGGGCCGTGTGGAACGCGGTTATCTTTTGGGAAGCTGTAGTAAGGAGTAACAAATGGGAGCCCTTGCAGGTCACCCAAAACCACTGGGTTGTCAAGTTCATCTGAGAATACCCGTCACAGGAAGGTGGCGGGAGGTTGCCATCGCCCTCTGCCAGTTTCCTGTGCACATGGGGTCCTACACCCCGTTCACCTACAAAGGCTTGGTGGATTTCCTTGGCAGAAGAACAAGTGGACTTCTTGGGAAATACCCCCTGGGAAAGGCGCATTGCCGCCAGTCAGCTGGTCAACATGGCCCTAATAACTCCTATTGAGGAACAGCACCTCCCGATTACAATAATTGAGAGAAACCAAATCGAACACCACCAGATGAGGCTTCTGTTTGCAGAAAACCCTCAGGTGGAGCGATACAAGCGAGTAGCCATGATGTGGATACATTGGATATACTCCTTTGGGCAACACTACCCCCATGGCCGACAGCCTACAATGCTCAGGATGAGGGAGCTAGTAGATGAGGAGCCTAATGTGGAATACTTCCCGACTATTAGATTGGGTAAACTACTAGCCCTTGACAAATATAAAGACTCGACTGAGCCAATGATTGACTACCCTCCTAAGGGTGATTCCTTAGATGATGACTACAGTAGGGCATGAACCGAGGTTTATTAATGTGTGTACTGTATTCGAATAAGCCGTAGCTAGTTGTTTTCCTTGTTTTTCCAAGGCGTCAGTGCACTAGGAATTCCTAGGTAACTTTCAAGTCTAGTGTTTCCTTTGAATGAATAAATGTGTAGGGGGGGTTACCCCAATATGTTGTGAATATGTGAACATGTGCCTTTAGGGAGGATAAGGTGTACTTGTGTGACCTTAAGTAGGATAGCACCAATGTTTTAGCTATAAATTTTATTTAATATCGCACTATGTCTTTAAATGACCTTACCAAATCCACCTTTATACATAAAACTAAGCAACTTTGCATAAACAGTTGTGTAGACAATGCCTTCCCGAAGAGAACTAATGGCAGAACCAACTCCCATGGACATGATATGCTAATTCAACAAACTGAAACCACCTAAGTTCTGTGGTGGAACTGACCCCTAGCATACGAAGAGTGGCTTAGAAGGATGGAGAACCTATTCGAGGTGATGGAATGCCCTGAGAGGTTGAAAGTGCATCTGGCCACCCATCAGTTTGAAAGGGATGCCAAATTCTGGTGGGGAACCTTCAAGCCCCGAGCTGGTGAGGCAGCTTTCACTTAGGAGCAGCTAAAAACTCTAATGGATGCTCAATACTACGCCCGTGACATGAAAAGGGCTAAAGAACAGGAGTTCTTCTGCCTTACGTAGAGGCAAATAAGCGTGATGGAGTATACGGCGAAGTTCAACGAGCTTAGATGCATCGCACCCAATCAGGTTGTTACTGAGGAAATGAGAATGGATCATTTTGAACAAGGCTTGAAAGGATAGATAAAACGAATGATAGCTGGACATGTTTTTACCATCTTTCAAGAAATGCACCAAAGGGCAGTAACGATAACCTGGGTTATAGAAGAAATTGAGGCTCAGAGCTGATAATTGGGCCTAGCCAAAAGAAAATTTGGCCCAGGAGTGTCCAACGCTCAGGGGAACAAGAAATTCAGGAAATTCAACTCTGAGAAGGACCGGGGCAAAGTAAGTTATGCTGTGGCGAGAGATAGAACCCTACAATCAGCATACACGTATACATTACGGCCACTGCAAATACGGTATGTAAGGATGCTATGGTTTGGGGCAATAGACCACAAGATTACAAACTTCCCTTAGAAAGCCGGAAATCATTAAGGCAACATGCAAGGTTCTGGCACAGGAACTAATCCAATCAAGAAAAGAGGCTACCCTCCTAGGAATGCAACCTCTGGGGCAACTGATGTTGAGAACGGTCGCAAGCAGGTGGTCGAGTGTTCTACCTGGAAGGTGATGAGGCAGAGAATCCCACTACCGTCGTATCTGGTACTCTTCTTGTTAATCACCTCTACACTTATGTTTTATTTGATTCGGGTGCCACATAATCTTTTGTAAATCTTGCTTTTGCAAAGAAGCTCACCAGCAAGCCTGACAAGTTAGATGTACAACTATATTTAACCACTCCCCTAAGGTCTACTTATCACACTGATGTTATTTTCAAAGACTGTGCTATTAATTTGGAAGGGAGAATCCTCCCCACAGATCTAGTACAAGTAGGTATACAAGGTTAGGATGTTATCCATGGGATGGACTAGTTAACTAAGTATAAAGTAACCATTGATTGTGAAAAGAAGCTAGTTATCTTCACGACCCCTGAGGGAGAAAGGATGACCTTTAAAGGAACTGGCCACCAAGTGATCATCCCAACTGTATCTGCCATGCAAGCATTCAAGATGCTGAAGAAAGGATGTCAGGGTTATCTGTGCGCAATTGAG
The DNA here is from genome assembly GCA_029747015.1 of Carnegiea gigantea. Lineage (NCBI taxonomy): Eukaryota > Viridiplantae > Streptophyta > Magnoliopsida > Caryophyllales > Cactaceae > Carnegiea > Carnegiea gigantea. The sequence goes on from JAKOGI010003745.1 coordinate 9,086, forward strand.
GCAACAGAACCAAAAGACCCAGACATGAATGGAATTCTGGTAGCAAGAGAGTTCCTCCATGTATTCCAAGAGGTACCAGGGTCACCACTCAACCGAGAAATCGAATTTACCATTGAGCTTTTGCCCATAACCATCCTAATATCCAAGGCGTGCTATCGAATGGTACATGCTAACCCAGTCACAAGAGTTACTAGATAAGGGGTTAATTCAGCCTAGTGTCTCACCTTGGGGAGCACTAGGGCACTTTGTGAAGCAGAAAGATGGGAGTTTAAGGTTGTGCATTGACTATCGAGAGTTAAACAAGGTGATAGTTAAGAACAAGCACCCACTCCCTAGAATTGATGATCTGTTTCACAAACTAGCCGGTTCTGCAGTGTTCTCAAAGATCGATTTGAGATCCGGATACCATCAGTTAAAGATTAAGAAAGAAGATGTAGCTAAAACTGCCTTTCGAACTTGATATGGGCATTATGAGTTCTTAGTGGTGCCGTTTGGGCTAACTAATGCTCCTGCCTTCTTCATGGACTCAATGAATAGGGTTTTTAAACCCTTCCTCGATAAGTTCGTAGTAGTATTCATTGATGATATCTTGGTGCACTGCAACACTAAGGAAGAACATGTAGACCACATACGAATAGTGCTGAAAAAGCTGGAAGAACACAAACTATATGCCAAGATTAAAAAGTGCGAGTTTTGGCTAGAAAAAGTGCAATTTTTGGTCATATAGTAACTAAAGAAGGCATTTCGGTGGATCCTGCTAGGGTAGAGGCCATTGTGAATTGGCCAAGGCCCATAAATGTTTCCAAAGTGTGGAGCTTCTTAGGTATGGCTGATTATTCTATAGGAGATTCGTAGAGGAATTTTCTAAACTAGACTTGCCTATCACCAAACTACTTTAGAACAATAATAAGTTTGAATGGACAAGGGAGTGTGAAGACAGCTTTCAGGAGCTAAAAAGGCAACTGATATCCGCACCAATACTAACAATACCTGAAGGTAATGATGGGTTTGTAATCTACAGTGATGCATCCAAGAAGGGACTGGGATGTGTTCTAATACAAAAGGACAGAGTTATTACCTATGCCTCTTACCAATTGAAGCTATATGAAGAAAATTACCCAACGCACGACCCATAACTAGCTGGGATGTGTTTGCCCTGAAAATCTAGAGACACTACCTTTATGGAGTCAGGTGTGAAGTAGATACTAATCATAAGAGTCTGAAGTATATTTTTACTTAGAAAGAGTTAAAAATGAGGCAGAGGAGATGGTTAGAACTCTTGAAGGATTATGATATGGAGATCAAATATCACCCAGGAAAAGCATCCATAGTGGCATAAATGCCTTGAGCAGGAAGTCTACCTTTTCAGTGGCCTGCCTACTCATGCAAGAAAAGAGACTCCTAAGAGAGCTCGATGTGCTACAAATAGAGGTAGTACTATTAGGACATCAAAGCTATATAGCAGCACTTCAAATCTCTTCTCTATTGGTTGAATAAATCAAGCAACATCAGAAAGATAACCCCGAAATTATGAAGATCAGGAAGGGTGTAGAAGAAGGAAGGAATAAGGAATTTTCAATCGGAAACGAGGTGCTTTGGCATGGAAGCAGACTATGTGTTCCTGACCACTACCTGCAGCAAGCGTCACGGGTAGTTGTAGTATAGATAAAAGATATCGTTCGTCAGGGAGTAAAGTAATCTATCGAGTCTAGTCTTGTCAGAATATGCTAAGCAAAACTCTATTTCAAATGGATTCGATTAACTACTGTAAATAAACTTGTCTAAATCAATAAGAGAAAAACGTCTAGGAATTTTCGCAGTTACGGAAGAGAATTGGATCAAAATGAATAAACACATGCTATTCTCTAATTGGTTAATTCCGAGGAATTATAACCTTTTCTAGAAAGTTGATCTATTCTTTCGAAATGAGTCAAATTTGCCTAAACTAAGCAAATGTCATTCTTTCAAACTAATTTGACTTAATCCAAGTTTAATATATTTGATTACTTACTAGCTCTCCTAACATATAAATCTCTCTTTCGAGACATAAGTCTATTCAAGCAGTCCAATAACCAAATGTCGTCTTTCGAATATTTACTTAATTATTTCTAGTTTGCAAGTACATTTTAGCTAAAAATAAACCCACAACATATCAAACACTTGATATAATGAAATCAAACCAATTATGAAAATAAGCATAACTCTTTAAATCAAAACATGATCCAATAACAATTCTACAAACTACTAAATTCCTAGACTAAGAAAACTACTCAGACATGAGAAAAGATAAACTAATAAAAAAAATAATGAAATCTTAAGCAGAAGGGACTAGACTGAGATGGCCTTCACCAAGGGCTTCAAAACCGCCCCAGGATCAAAACTCTTACACTCAAAACTCACACAAAAGCCAAAAAAACCTAAACAAAGAACCAAATTTGAGAGAAACTAAACTAAACTAGGATAATTCTACTTGCTTGCTTGCTTAGGATACCTTGGAGTGCTCTTCGTTCACTGCTGAATGTCAGTATTTATAGAAAATTTCGGTTGATCTCAGCCACACAGCCAAGGGAAAACGAAGAGGCAACAGTTATAAGCATACCCTGGTCCGTGGGGTTCACCACGGTCTGATCATGGTCTGCGCTAGACCCCATTTTTTGCTCTTTCTTTGCTCTACGGTCGTGGCATAACATGGATACCGTGGGGGAGGTCAAAACATAGCCATTAAAGGGTAAATGCTGGGTAAAAAGACTAAAAATCCTGTAAAACACATAAAACACTTACACCAAAGCATAAATCGAGAATAGGGGAGTAAATAACATTATTAAGCACAAAATTCTCCTAAAAATGAGGCAAAATAGCCCTAAAAAAATGTACATATAAAGCACTTATCAAAGTCCCCCATGCTCAAACTATTGCTTGTCCTCAAGCAATGCAAGGATTAAAGATGTACACAGCCTCCTCAGGATAGACGTAGATAATATTCAAATATCATTAAAAAATAGAATAGTGAATGAAATTTCAAAAACCTTTTATAGACCATAATGCAAAACTTGAACCAATCATCCTCTAAATTGTTAAATACAATCATTCTAGCATATGAAACGAGTAAGAATAGCAAGCCCGGTAGAACTTCACTATAGTTATGTGGCACTCGTCACTCATGTGTTTGACAATATATATATATATATATATATATATATATATATATATATATATATATATATATATATATGTATATGAAGGTTCTCTCAATTCTCATTCCTTGGATGTAAATCTACCATAGGCTTGACAAGATTCGCAAATTTGCCACCACTAAAATGCATATACACTAAACAATCATGAGGACTTTTATGGGGATGTAACATGGCTTAGGGTAAAGGTAAGCGGGGAGCAAATGTTTTTGGAAATGAGGAGATAAAGGCCATAGACTAAGGGCTTAAACAATTCCAATGCACCCATATCAAAATAAATCCCAAAATGAAAAGAGAAAGAGTTGAAAATCACTAATTTCTTACATTCCCTCCAAGGCTAATCACTTTCGTCGGATTTTTTTCTTTTTCTTTTCTCTCTCTCTTTTTTTTGTTCAATTCTCCTTTTTTTCCCTTTTTTCTTTTTTTTCTCAAAGAGGAATAGCCAAGGGAATTCCACAATGAACTTTAAAATCGAACTCTTCTCTAAACTTTATAAAAAAAGGGATTTATCAAATGTTTGCATCCCGACACCAAATAGCCAAAATTCACTAAAGAGAATAACAATCCACCCTGCTAATGCCCTATCAAACTTGATGTAAAACAATGTAATGCTACTCCAGCCTTGGCTTAAGGGTAAGACAAGTATTTGGCCATGGGCTAAAAGTAGGCAGTTCAGATCAAGAAAAATAGTTGTAGGCTCAAAGGGGCTAACAAGGGATATAATACACAATAAGGGTGGCCATTAGGCCGTGGGTTCCAAATAAAAAAAAGAAAGAAAAATGCCTCAATCATATTGCCTAAATGCATATGTGAAATGTGATCTTGAATGAGAATCAAGACAAGTTCTATAGAAATGAAGTTAAGGAAGAGTCACGCATGAAAGAAAATATGAGACTAATAATGATAAACAGTCTCTTAAGGCTCAAAGTCAAACGAGACATCTACCACAGTCAAAACTAGCTTACTAGCACACACATGCCAAAATTTCATGTAAAGACTCATGAGGAAAATCAATTTGCATTCAACATGTAGTCAAAACATGAAATTCAGTTTGATAATTCATCCGTAAACTTTTATGCACAATCTAGGTGAATGAAAGGATTAAACTAACCAAAGGAAGCTACCAAATCTATAAAGATCATCACCAGAGGTTTTTTTATTGTTGTTTTATTTTTTTCCTTTTTTTGTTTTTTTTTTTGGGGTGTGCTCCTACAAACAATGCAAACTAAAATGCAAAAGAAACTAAAAAAAGAAAGAAACTAAAATACAACCTAGAAAAAAACTAAATGCACTATTAAACAAAACTAAAACAAAAACTACAAGAACTATCACTGAAAATATATACAAAGTAAAAAAAAAAAAAAAAAACAAGTATACCAAACAAAAATAGGCATCAGACGCCAAATATAACAACTAACTCCCCCATGATTAAATCACACATTGCCCTCAATGTGGGCACATCATAATAAAAAGGAAAAGGGAGTAGCAGAAATCAAAATCAGAGAGGATGAGGTAGAGGAGGATGGGGTGGTTGTCCACAGGAGATATGCTAATCTCGCCATGTTTCTAGACATGCCCTGTAGTCTTGAAAATATTAGGTCTGGGAAGCAAGCAACCCACGAAGCTCATTGTGATGCTCTTGGACAAAGTCCCAAAGAACGGCGCTCTCTAAAGCTACAAAGGCTCGGAGGAAAACTTGCTCCTCTTGAATAGACCTAAGGGTGTCTTGGGTATCAGAATACTGAGGTGGGGGTGGTTGAGAGGAAGAACTAGGTCCTGCTTGGCTAGAGAGAGGGGCGAGTTGGTGGGGAACGGGTCGAACAACTTGTCATCACCAGATAACAAGTAAAGGTTACCTCGATGAAGCAAAGTAGTACGATCAACATTAGGAAGCGGCAAAAACCGGTCCCTAGGGTAAATCCAACAAAAACGGCCGGCCTCAACTTTACAAAAATTCATAATTTCAAAAACAATTTGATCAAGTAGCTCAGACCCAGAAATTCTACCCTCAGGATTAGGCTCAACACCCAAGAATCTAGCAATAGTACTTATTGTCCCACCAATGACTATCCTACCTTTAGTGTTAACAGTAGCACTGTGCAATTGCCAGCTAAGAATGAACCAAGGTCAAGTTAGACACAATCAATCATATAGGACAGAAAGTACAACTCAAAAAGTCTCGCGACATTAACTATCGTCCCGAGCAAATAGAGAACAAGCAAGGATACATTGAGCTACTCTAATGCAGGGGTTCCTAATATGCGTACATTTCAATGAACTAGTGGTATACCTAGCACTCCCTGAAAGTTCACCCCAAAATGCATTCGGGTTGAATTCGCAGGGGACTTGGCGATTTGGTAAATCCATGGTGGGTGGAAACCGAAAATACTATTAAAGGTATCTAATTTCAGTTCATATAATTGACCCTATAAATAAAACAATATATATCCAGCTTGACATTGAGGCCCTCTAATGACCTCGACCTGGAGTGTACTTAAAAATTCTAAGGTCAGGTCCCTATATGCATGCTCTTTGAGTTCTAAAAAGTGGCTCATACCACCTCTAGCAAATAACCAATGAATATCATCTAACATTCCCAATCAGGCTAACAAATCCTCATCACAGTATCTAGTTACCACTGCTACACCTTCATTCAAACAATTATACCTAACAACATTATCAGGATGAGTCAAACCAAGAGGGTTAAGAATCACTACAAGAAATAATGCATCCTCCCGCGCTTACATTACTACATTTTATTGAAGTGTGGAGAGAAAAGTGATAAAATTTGATAATGTCCTCATTTCTACATTTAACAAGTGTGGGGAACTAATAGAGCTTTTTCAACACTTATTAAATGTGGGGAATATAAATGAATTTTTGTAATTGCTTTTATTATGTTAATTATATTTGGAATTAAAATAGTTTATTTTTACAAAAAATTTTCAATATTTATATATACTAAATATATGTACTTAATCAGCACTTAGAAAATTAAATTAATTAATGTAGTAGTTACAGCAATATACGACGTTGTCTAACTTAGGGCGGGACTTACTAGCGCCTAATTGAGTGAAAAAAAAAAAAGCGGCAAAAATGAATTCTCAACCAGACTAAAAACGCTTCATTCTCCCACATCAACTGTACGCATGTCCAGAGCCTTCATCGCTGCCCTAATTGTTGATTTCATTTGATCACTCATTCAATCTATTTGAATCACCAATTCATTCACTTAATTCATTCAATCGGATGAATTCATTCACTCAGAAACCAATTTCTGGTTGAGAATCACCAAAATCGGGGAAGGATTTGGGCAAGGCACATTCACGAATTCGCACACCCAGGCGCTGCCAATTAATTCGTTCGATTTGAATTCACCCAAAAATTGAGAAATCAGAATAGTTCTTCTACCTCTCACTCTTAGAATTTTCTAGTGTGAAGGCTTCCTGATTGTGGGTTAACATTCATAACCTCTAGCAAACCGACCTAGAATTCTTCAAGAGGTTGAAGGCTTAATTCAATAGAGGTACATATCTCTCCTAATGTCATAATTTTAAAAAAACAAGTCCATGCTCAAAATTGTTTGCTTCCAATTAAGCCTAAGTGACGATGTGAGTTTACGTGTACTGCTCTTTGACAAGGGAAACTTTTTTCGCTCCAACTAGGAAGTTAATAATTTGTGTCTTCATCGTGTATAAATAACATCATCTTTAGGCGGCTCTGTGTTAGATTGGACTTTAGAGAATTGAAGTAGAAACCTTAGTCCATTATAAGGTTGATGAAGCTGAGGCTGGCTATTGATGGTTGTTAGGGTACTGACCTATATTATATTATAAGTGCAAGATCGTTGCCTTCAAGGTGGTTAAATAACACTCCGTAACGCTAATCTAATCTCCCACAATCCTGCCCATTAAGTTATTATCCACCAAGTAATGCATCTATAGGTAGTAGGTGGAATGTTTTTCTTTCAAAGAGCTTAGCAGTAGTCTCCTCGCTATTATGTTGTAGGAAGAAGGCATATCCATGACTATGTAATCTTCCATTATTTGTCGAGTCTTGCCCATTATGAAGTGCATTTATCTATCTATGTTATACATATTATAAGCCAAGACCACTTTTCTTATAACTTTTACTTTGTCTATGTCATCCATAATCTTACATCTTCTCACTCTAACAAACACATATATAACAACCACCAATATAATAAGGAATATAATTGCCAAATTCGAATGAAATTTATGAATAATTTGGCAATAGTACATCCTTCTTCTCGAAGTTATACCTCCCTCTTCTCAATCCATAATTTCCTTTTTTCAATTCACTCAGTGATTTTTATGCCTTGAATAATATCTAAATGGATGCATATTATTAAGTTAAAGAACTATTTTCATCTTTGGCTTGTTAATATGATCGAATTTGTAACTAGTGCTTCAAATTTGCTTAGTTATTATGGCATAATGTGCTCTAAGCACATGATTTTGATTTGTTGGTGTGACCTTTGTGATTTTTCCCTCTCTTCCTTCAATCATTGGCAATGCTTAGTTATAATGCTTATATTAACCTATGTGATGACCTTACAGGTGGGTTTCTAGAAATTATAAATGACAAAAATTGGATTCATATGCATAGAACTTCTCTTGAATATAGGAATGGAGTTAATTCATTTTTAGAATTTACTTTTTACAATGCTAGGGGTAGTAAATTGATCATATGCCCTTGTAATAAATGCAAAGTTGGACACAATCGGTGCTTCACAAAAGAAGAAGTGGCACACCATCTCATGTTTAATGGTTTTTGGCCATACTATACAGAGTGGGTACATCAACTAAGAATAATGAGGCGTATATTAAGGATGTAGGTCAAATTGAAAATACCACTGTATTAAGGGATAAAGGTGGAGCTGCTCATACATCTAGGTGGTCTCATGTTCCAAATCAAGTGAGTTCACATCCTGTATGCACATAATTGTGGTATTCTTATACAAAATCTTATGTTTGGCTATTTTTCTTTTAAGAACTATCATACATGATTTTAGGTATTTGTAGGCGAGTCATCAAAGACGGTGTGCTGGAGGCAAAGAGAACATACAGGTGCAAGTAAAACAAAACAACCATTCCTGTTTTATTTTCTTGCATTTAGCTTCATGTTGTGCCACTTGGGTGAAGATGCCATTTATAATCATGACAGTCCTAATTATGATCTTATTAGCTATTTCATCTTATACAATCATATCAATATCTAACTACTAGTTTTATGTAGCCAAATTCACTTGAAGGAGTTAACAAGTCTTGTACAACTCAAATTAGAAAGAAACATACTACTGTGAACAATAGGATGGAAAATTCTACAATTGGCATGCTACAACCCCATAATCTTGTAAATCAAGGAAGTCCTTATTTTGTGCACATAAACATAACATTATAGTATAATGTAAAAACCTTGCACAGTTAACTTCTCGTTATAGAAGTTTCTTTTCAATTCGTAATTTTATGTAGTCGGGTGATCAAAACACATCTATGGGGAAAAATACAAATACTTCTGTTGATTCCTCAAATCAATCGAACATCGCTCGAAAGCTAAATTTTGACTAAAGGGAGCAAGTAAGACGTTAATGAAGTAATTTTTTCCCTAATATCATATTTCTTAAATTGGAATAGATTATTCAACTAATTTGGTTGTTTTTAGCATTTTAAGGACAACTTTACTCACCGTAATCACTCATCATCTACAGGGATGAATAGTTTGCCTCAGAGCCTTACAAATTCAAAGAGCACTCGAGCTGAATTTGGGGCTTACAATGATGGTGTCACCCCAAATAATGAGATTTCTGGAGATGGTTATCGGAGACTTGTAGGAACTACATATAATCAATAAGCACAAAATTCGATCAACGGACAAAAAAGGGGGGAAGTAGATACTTCTAATTTTCAGCCAAGTATCAATTTGCCTAAAAAGCAACCAAATAAGACATCACTCCACAGTCAGGTAAATAATTGTTAAAAGATATTATGGACTCTATACTTTCAGTGTATTTTTACTCGTTTACGCATGTGGTTTTCTATGTTTTTCTTACTTCAAGTATCCTGACCAAATGATTTCATTTGAATGAATCTTAAGTGTGGTCATGCTGAGATGAAAAAGTTAGTTGACAAGGTGATCAAGGAAAATCCAGACACGGTGAGAAGTTTCAGGAATCCAAAGAGAAGAGAGTTTGCTTATTGTTTTTTAGGTGGCATGGTATATAAATTCTTGTGTATTCTTACATTTAAAGTTTGATATGTCTTTTACTTTGGGTAAACAAAGTTTAAAAATAAAACACCATTTATTATAGGCCTATATTGAGGGTAAAAAGAAGGTGGACAAGGACTTATTGAGCAAGATTGTTCACGAAAAGTTGTTCGCTACTCTTCAGCAACCTAGTAAAAGTATGTTTTGGCGATTACACTTTTAGCCTTTTCTTCACACCCTCCAAACATCTATTCCTTCCCATCCATTCCTCGGTTGAAGATTTTGGGTCTGTTTTGGTGATTACATCTATGCTTGTGGATATTGGCTTTGTGAATTAAACGATTAAGTTGTTGTGATACTGAACCGAGCTTGGTAGTTGGATGGTTTGAAGTGGAACTATTGAGTGATTCGAGGTTTTTGTGGACGGTGCTATGTGAGGAGGGAGCTTGAGTTTAATATTAATCGCAATCATGTGAATTGCGAAGTAACTGTGGTATTAGGTAGATTCCACTTAAGCTGTTCCTATGAAGTGAAACAAACATGCTATTTATGAACCCGTTCTTTCTTGAATTGACAAAATGATGCTATTTCTGAACCCCTAATTCTAAATCTAAAATATCTAGGTAGTTATACCTTCATCATCAGCAGGACCATAAGCTGAGCGCCTTGAACAATGTTGATGATGTGGAGTTGGCTGATAATTTAATAATAGACATGATAATTAGCTTATTCAGAATATAAATAGAACATATCTCCTAGAAAACAGTTAAGCTCTAGTCTATTTGACTGACTTGATTATGGAGATGGCATAAATCATCTACTGCATAAGAGATGCATAGAAAATAATCTTTATTCAAAATCCTGGGAGTAGATGCCACTTAATTATGGACGCTGATAACATTCAAATGGAGAACATATTGGTATCTATGTCTGTTAGATTGAGAGAAATGTGATGAAATATTTGCCTTTGAAATCAATGGTTTCTTCTTCGGTAGAATTCCTCCATACTTTTTGTTGATTACTGCCTCTTGAATTGAAGCAAGTTTGTTTCAAGGCAAAAAGTCACCAGGAATGTATAGTATATGAAAGGCTTACTTGGGAGTATGAACAGCTACTTATTCGATCACTTTAGGCTTCAGATTTCATCATTTTAGAAATGTAAATGGCCAAAGTTAAAGGGGTTGAGGAAGGTTCACAGTAACTATGACCCTAACAATAAAAATAGCCAATAACCAAAGTGGATTATTGATTGAACTTGATTGTTGTTCTATTGTTGTTGTATTATTGATTGAACTCAATTGTGGGCTTCAGATTTCATCATTTCAGAAATTTATCTTATCTTCATGCATATACTTGGTTGTGGTTGTATTATTAATTGAGCTCGATTTATGGTTCGATTGTTGGTTCAACTCTATTGTGGTTCTATAGTTGGTTGAACTCTGTTGTGCGCCTTTAAACTTAATTCTGCTAAGTCCGTGTCTTCGTTAATATCTTTGGTTATCTTTTCTAATAATTCATTTTTTTGTGTGTTTCAATTTTCTAACAAGTTGCATTTCCGGAGCTAACATCTCTCAGTGAAGAAAACGAAGATGGAGATTTTGTTATATATTCTAGGATGTCAGGCATGTTTTCAAAGTATAGTTTTAGGTGGTATATATATAGAGCAATAAAATATTGAATTAGCTACCTACAACAAAAAAATTAGTAGGATGGTTTCAAAAAAACGCAAGAATATTTAGTTTTGATTACCTTAGTCATTTTGCTATGTCTACAATTAATTTTTTTATCATGCACTAATGTGTAATTTATTTAATTGATATTTGATCTATTTTAATTTGTTGGTTTGTTAATTTTATTCATTTATGTAGGGTGATGCGCGCTGGTAATTAGTATAAAACTTGTTAATTAAAGAAAAAACAACTGTATACAATTGTTCTATTTTTAAATTTATAAGTTTTATATTAATTACCAGCATTATTTTTTATTGACTAAAACAACACTAGTAATATTTTTAAGTGTGGGGAAAATTATGACTTCTTGCATCTTCTAGAGTGAGCATAGCATAAAATGGCTACATATAAATTGTGGGTAATTAGTACTTACTCTGCATTTATAAGTGTGGAAAATATAACTCTACCCACATTTCCATTAAGTGTGGAGAACACTTCCACACACTTAACTTCCCCACATTTAGCCCATGTATGGGCAACTGCTATTTCTACAGTCATAAGTGTGGCTATTAGCAAAATTAAATGTGGAGGGATGCAACCTTTTTTGTGCTGAATGTTACCTCTAGCACAGATTGGTTGAAGCTCTGGATGTCCTTTGAGGTCGCGGTGGTACTTGGCTCGATGAACCAACCTCCTTAATGCTCCTTTGTCTTTTGTTTGGTGCCATGGTTACAAAACCTAACCAAAAATAAACTAAAACCAAAAATAGAAATAAAAACCTAGAAAATTGAAGAAAATAAGTAAAAAGATGAAGAATTTGAGAGAGAAATGGATGGGTATGGTGGATGAATGAGGGTGAAATGAATTTTGAAGAAAAGAAGAAAAGAGATGAGAATTTATGGATGAAATGGGGAGACTAAGTGAAAGGAAGGAATTTGGTGTGAAAATGAGAAAAATGGAGAAGATTTGAGAGAGATTGAAGGTGTTGATTATGGAGATTTTAGAGGGAAAGAAGGGAGGAAGAGAGAGAAAATGTCAAATGAAGAAGATAAAATGAGGGGAAAAGGAAATGGCACTGCGGTCAAAAACCTAGACCACTACCTGTAGCAACCTACCACGGATCATGGCGCTCACCACGGATGGTCCGTGGTGTCTGCTGCTACTCGTTTTTTCTATTTTTTTAAGGGTTGGCACCCCACGGTTGTATTGCTGGTTTTCCTGACCGTGATGCCAACATTTTATCCGTATATTTATATTTTTTTCTCTCTTTTTTTTCTTTTTTTATAACAACTAAAATTAATAAAAAATCAAAACTGTAAAAAGGAAAGAGAAAGAAAGCTTGGGCTGCATCCCAAGAAGCGCTCTTTTAAGGTCAAGAGCTTGACCTTTGTTCTAGGCTTAGTCCGGGTCAGCCTTATCGCGAGCCACAAAGTTGAACTTCTTCAGTTGAAGGTACCATCTTAACAATTCTGGCCACAGGTCCTTCGTCTTCATAACTTGGTGCCACAATGCACCATCAGCATACAAAACAAATAGCTCTCTTTGCCCATCAGACGGGCTGCCATCTACTTGCTCAACCCCTATGTCAAAATCGACATCGAAACCTTCCAAAGCGGGCACAGAGTGAACAACTTATGCAAACCTGCAATACTCACTCATCGAAGAATCATTAGAAACAGGGGCCTCAACCTCGGGCTTGTTAGGTGGCATAGGAGCAGAAAACTCCACCCTAACATACCCTTGGTCAGGGTCCTCATATGAAATCCATTCAGAATCAGGAGGATCTTCAACATTCAAGACATCCTCCATATCATACTCAGGGGAAAGACGTAATGCATCCTATATAGAAGAATCAGGAGAAACCGCATCCTCCTTCCTATGACTAAACACAACAAAACCTTTTCGCTGCCTCAAAAGAAATACAATGACAGCTAGTTGTCGTCAAAATAGACCTATCTAGGATAATTTGGGCATCATCAGTTTCAGGCATATCGACTACAATGAAGTCTTCTAACACCCAAATGTCTCCTATATTAACTGGCATATCCTCCAACCTGCCTATGGGCTGTGTTACAGAACCATCAGCCAACTGCAGTGAAAAGAGGGCGGCTAGTAACGGTCCTCGGTGGGGCTTATGAAACAAAGAGTAGGGCATGATGCTGACACTTGCACCTAAATTACATAGCCCTCTCTCAATTTCTACCTTTCCTATAATGCATGGGATAGAAAAACTACCTGGGTCAGGAAGCTTAGGGGAAAAAATGGTGGGGATCTGAATAGAGTCATTCTCAACAAATGTGGCAGTCTTGCAACCATAGTTGCTCTCCTTACCACCAGCCATAGTTATCTCTCTACCCTCTTCCTTTGGTACTTCCTCAGAATCAATTAAGTCCTCTTCATCCTCTTTTATGGTGACACAATTACAATGCTCACGAGGGTTAGGTTGAGACTTACTGAGAAGTCTATCTGGGAGCGCAAATGAAAAAGTAGCTTGCTGGGCAATTTGGGCCTCTAACATCCTATTATGAGTTATAAGCACATCAACCTTTGAGGCTAATTGCTTAATGTACTCATCTTGTCTCCATTGTGCCATAAGCATGTCTTCCATCGTCAGCTCTAAATTTGACTATAGGGCATCTGAGAAAGGAATGGGGGCCTTTGAAAACCAGGGGATACTCTAGCATTCATAGGCAGCATATTCACAGAGTTTGGATTCGACCTATAATAGAGATTCGAGTGATTCTTCCAACCTGGATTATAGGTATTAGACTAAGGATCACTCATCGGTCTCGGGTTAAAATTTTGAACATAATTAACTTCATTACGGTCTTAGAAAAAAGGACTCCCAACTTGACAATTCAAAGGTATATGCTCAATTGAACCACAAATCTCACAAGGGGAAGGGGCACTAGAGTTTATAGCATTAACATTGAGTTGGTCCAATCTTCTACTCATGGCATCTACTTTAGTAAAAAGTAAAATAAAAGCACTAACTTCAAGCTTACCTCCAACCCACCTGGGTTGGGCTTGTTCAGTGGACCATTGAAAGTTATTAAGTGCGATCTCCTCGATAAGGTTATAGGCTTCATCCTCGATCTTGCTCATTAAAGTTCCTCATGCTGCCGCATCAATAGTAGACCTCACAGCTTGGGTCACACCGTTATAAAAGGCCTGGATAATCATTCAGTGCTGAAGACCATGATGGGGGCACAAACACAGTAAATCTTTAAAATGATCCTAAGCTTCATAGAGCTTTTCATCCTCTTTTTGTAGAAAGTTGGTGATTTGATTTCTTAAGGTTGCTGTCTTGCCTGGATGAAAGAATTTGGCAAGGAAGCTCTTGTCAACTTGTCCCAAGTAGTTATGCAACCAGACAGCAAAGAGTGCAACCAAGCCCTCGCTTTATCCCTCAATGAGAAAGGGAATAAGTGCAGGCGACTAGCATCACTGGAGACTCCGTTTAATTTTAGCATATCGCACACCTCTAAAAATACCGAGAGTGTAGATTTGGGTCTTCCAAAGGGGTTGCGCCGAAATGAGATTACTGCACCATCGAAATAAGTGCTGGCTTGAGTTTGAAGTTGTCGGCATCCACAGTAGGCCGAGCTATACTTGAGGCGATCCCTTGGACTCCGGGAGTAATGAAATCACGAAGGGTCCTTCTTTCTTCACCCACCATGTTTGAATTCCTTCTCGCCTTACGCCTTTATTCCTTGATCCTTTGCTTTTTCCTCCTTAAGCGAAAAGTCCTCTCTGTAAAGCTTGTCATAGAGCTATAAATTTAACCACTACTTCGACTTATAAATAATATTTATAGCATAGAAAAATAGGGATCGATTCACGATGAAAGATTATGTCAAAAAGCTAGTTTAATTCTAGATGATTTTACTACTCTTTGTAATTCAAAAATAAATCAAAATTAATAAATAAAAATCTGGGCAAATACTTAATATTACTCCTAAATATTCTAAATTTAATTCTAAAAATAAAACAGTAAATAGCTATCCTAAATAATCTAGAAAACTAAAAACAGAATAATAACACAATAATCAATTAAAAAGTGAAACAGAAAATAACAAACAGAAACTTAATATTAAAAAAATCACAAATAGTAATGTAAACTAATATTCTTAAAGTTGATAGGTTATAAACTCCAGAATTATAAGTAATTAATTTCAAAAAAATTAAAACAGCAAATTAACTCCAGAAAAATGAAACAGAAAATTAAATCTGAAATTAGAAAAGAAATAAACTGGACTAATATAAATACGAAATTAAATAAAACAATTATCCAAATTTAAAGATATAATTTTTTGGACTCAATAACACCTAAAAAACATGAAATAAAAATTAAAAACGTAATTTTCAGATTTATTGAAATAAAAACCTGCACATATCCAATTCACGAAATAATTCTGAAAAATTATCAAATAATTTCCAAAAATTTCGAAATTAAATAGAGGCAGATTAGGACACTATATAAACCCTAGGATGGATTAAAACTTGAAAGAAAATGAAACGAACTATTTTTAGCCTAATTTCTAACAAACCGGTAATTAAACGGCAAAACAAAATATAAATCAAATCTGAAAATTATAATCACCCTAAAAATCAAAATCTAATTAATCTAAAATTACCAAGACACTCCTAAAAGACTATTCTTTTGGGGGGGTGGCAAACGAAATTTATATCAAAGCTAATAACTGAAGAATAAAAATTGACAAACTAAATAAATTAACTAAAAACAACAAATAATTATCAAAAGATGTCAAATTTATGAAAAATGCTTAGCATAATCTATGTCCACCATGCAAATTAATATTTATCATTAGTACACAAGTCAATTTTATCTATGAGTTAAACTGTAGAAGACACTCACCAGCGGATCTTCCCCGTTTTTCCTTATATTATAGTTTAATTAGGTCCAACCCTAGTATAAACCCTACTAGTTTTAATAGTTCTTACACCAGGGAAAGAATTTAATCAAACTAGAGCATTGCGTATTAGAAAAATATCATCTAACGCTTGGTAATCAATTTACCAGCAAATCGATTTAACAAAGATCTATAACGATTACCCAATTAAAAGAGATGGGTTTGAGCCATCCATGATTAATTAGAGTGATACTAATGCTTAAAAGACAATAACTTTTACGTATTAAAGTCTTTTAAACTATCATATGAATTCGTATTAAACTTAACTAGCATGCATTCTAATTAATATAACACGAATATCATGAACGATAAACACTAATCGCTATAGAATCATGAATTCAAATCAACTAGACAATAAAGCATGAAACTTGTTTCAAAATAATTAATTTAGCATGGTTTCAAATAGATTATGCTAAGCACAAGAAAATTACTCACTCATATTAAAAATAAAATCACAATTAACCAAAGGGTTCATGTTTAATAATTAACTAAACGAAAAAAGAAATAAAACAAAATAAAATAAAGTAAACACAATAAAAATAAAGGAGGAGGCGTGATGGGCTAGAAGATGAATTATCAGGAGGGAGAAGACAAAGAAGGGCAGCGTGAGGTTGATGGTGATGATGAGAAGGAGATTGCTGTGGAGTGATTGATGAAGATGATGATGGTGTTGATCAGAGAGCCGTGGCCTTCTTGTGTTAGGCGTGTTACAGTTATGCCTTGAGGGGAGATGGTTGATGGGAGATGGCCATGGATAATGCCCCATGAAGATGATAATCATCCCCTTTTATGGTGGTGAGGAGATGATTTAAATTAGGGTTAGGTGGGATATGGGCCTGGGTTTAGTGACTAGGGTTTTTTTTTTCATTCCTTAGACTCCTTCTCCCCCAAGACTTCTAGGCTATCTTCAACTCTTATAACCCTAACTCAAATAAATAATTATGAAAATAATATAATATTTTTCATAAATTATTTATTCTTGGACCGTCTTGATAGCCAAGCGTGTAAAACCCGAACTTCGACGTCCTTTCTTCTCCTCTTTATTTTATTAATGATAAACCTGAAGAATAATTAAAATAAGGTAAATTAAATGAAATAATATATAATATAATCGAAATAATTATTAAAATAATGCATGATTTTTGGCTTAATACTCTTAATCTCCGGATCAGGCTCGTGCAAAATCAGGCTTCGCATAAACTAGGAAAAATTCCTGCAAGCACTTTCACCAACACTATTAGCGCAATCAAACAAGAAAAAGATGAAAAAAACAAAATTATAAGAATGCTTAGTCATGTTCGTGAGACAATACCCAATAGTTAGCAATTTAGTCCTCGACAACGGCGCCAAAAACTTGACTACTACCTTTCGCAAGCGCACACGTAGTCATAGTATAGATAAAAGATATCCTTCCTTAGGAACTAAAGTAATCTATTAATCGTAGTTTTGTCAGAATATGCTAAGCGAAACTCTATTTCAAATAGATTCGATTAACTACTGCAAATAAACTTGTCAAAGTCAATAAGAGAAAAATGTCTAGGAATTTTCGCAGTTATGGAAGATAATTGGATCAAAATGAATACACATGTGCTATTCTCTAATTGGTTAATTCCGAGGAATTGTAATCTTTTCTAGAAACTTGATTTATTGTTTCAAAATCAATCAAACATGCCTAAACTAAGCAAACGTCGTTTTTCAAACTAATTTAACTAAATCCAAGTTTAATATATTTAATTACTTACTAGCCCACCTAACATATAAATCTCTCTTTCGAGATGAAGTTATGCTAAGTCTATTCAGGTAGTCCAATAATTAAATCTCGTCTTTCGAATGTTCACTTGATTGTTTCAAGTGTGCAAGTAAATTTTGGCCAAACATAAACCCACAACATATCAAACACTTGATAGAACGAAATCAAACCAATTATGAAAACAAGCACAATTCTTTAAATCAAAACATGATCCAATAACAATTCTACAAACTACTAAATTTCTAGACTAAGAAAACTACTCAGACATGAGAAAAGATAAACTAACAAAAAAAAAATAACGAAGTCTTAAGCGGAAGGGCCTAGACTGAGATGGCCTTCACCAAGGGCTTCAAAACCACCTCAGGATCAAAGTTCTCACACTCAAAGCTCACACAAAAGCAAAAACTAAACTAAACGAAGAACAAAGTTTGAGAGAAACTAAACTAAACTACGATAATTCTACTTGTTTACTTGCTTAGGATGCCTTAGAGTACTCTTCGTTCACTGCTGAACGTCACTATTTTGTAGAAAATTTCGGTTGATCTCAGCCACACAGCCAAGGGAAAATGAAGAGGCAACAGTTATAAGCATACGATGGTCTCTGGGGTTCACCACGGTCTGAGCATGGTCTGCACTAGATCCCAATTTTTTGCTCTTTATTTGCTCTACGGTCGTGGCATAGCATGGATGACCGTGGGGGATGTCAAAACATAGCCATTAAAAGGCAAATGATGGGTAAAAAGACTAAAAATCTTGCAAAATACATAAAACAACTACACCCAAGTATAAATTGAGAACAGAAGAGCAAATAACATCATTAAGTACAAAATTCTCCTAAAAACGAGGCAAAATAGCCCTAAAAAGATGTACATATGAAGCATTTATCAGTTCCAAATATGACAGCGCTCAAAAAGGAGTTATTAAAAGAAGCAGATAACTCCACGCTTACTACTCACCCCAAAGGTATGGAGATTGTACCATGACTTGAAAACCCATTATTGGTGGAATTGGTTGAAAAGGGATATTGCGGACTTTATGGCTCGGTGTCCGATAAGTGCTTAAAGTGTACATCATTTTAGGGTCATTTTGCTGCATTTTTAGGGAAAATTATATGCTTTATGTTATAATTTATACTCCTTTTTCCATTTTACGCTTGGGTATGGTTTTTCTCTGTGTTTTGTAGGGTTTTAGACATTTTTGCCCTTGTTTTGACCCATAAATAAGTGTACTTTAACCCCTTAAGGATGCCCCTAAGTTTCCATGCTCGTGGAAAGAAAGAAGAACAAAAGAATGCCGAGGCAGTGGACACCACGGTCGGTCCGTGGTGGATGCCACGGTCCGTGGTGGATGCCACGGTCCGTGTTGTCTTCATTTCCTGTGAGACTTTTTGTTTTCTCGCAAGCTCTTCGACTTCCTAGCAGTTATTATTCTATTATTGCACGTGGTTGTTCGTCTTCCAGAATTTTACGATAAAAAGGGGGGCTCTCATCCTCACACACAACCCATCATCTCATTTTATACTCCTTTCCTATCTTCAAGTAGATTATGATTAGTTTAGATTAGAGAGAGAGTGAGATAGAGTTGAAGTGAAGATTTTGCAATGATTTCATCCCGGGTTTGCACGACAGTTCAAGCGCGATTTTTAGCTGAGTATTTCTTCCCTCTTTTCTTCTCTTTCCTCTCTAGATTTATCATTTTAGAGTAGTTAGTTCTTTAATCTTTGACCATGTGTGAGTAGTTTACTTTTGTCTAGGGATTTGTTAGCTTATGAAAGTATAGTTAGATCATGTTTTAATATATTTCATTGTGCTTATTTTCATGATTGGTTTGATTTCGTTTTATCTAGTGTTTGATATGTTGTGAGTTGATTTTTGGTAAAAATTTACTTGCACACTTAAAACAATTGAGTGAACATTTGCAAGATGACATTTGGTTGTTGGACAACTTGTTAGAGCACATCGTTGCATCGTCTCGAAAGAGAGATTGTCAAGTTGGGTGACTCGAATTAAGCAATTGAAAATAGTAAAACTGGACTAAGTCGAATTAGCTTGAAAGAGCGACATTTGCTTAGTTCTGGCAAATTTAGTTGATTTCGAACGAATATGATGAAATTCTGCATAGATTGCAATTTCTCAAAATTAACCAATTAGACAAAGGCACATGTTTATCATTTTGATTCAATTCCCTTTCATAACTATGAAAATTCCTAAGCGTTTTTTTTCCCATATTTGATTTCGAAAAGTTTATTTGCAGTTGTTAATCAAAACCACTTGAATTAAAATTTTGCTTAGCATATCTTGAGGGGATATAGCCCAATAGATGAACCTAGTCTCTGTGGGATCGATCTTGATTGCTACAAGGCCACCGTGCAGTTACGATCGTATTAAGTTTTCGGCGCCATTGTCGGAGACTAGTGTCGAACATTAGGTTTTTACTGATAGGTTTGACTAAGCATTTTATTTTTCTTAAAAAAAATCAAAAATTAGAAAAATATATACAACTATGGCAATTTTTCATTTTTTCCAATTCGAGCATGAATTATTTTGGAGATATTTTAAGTGATTAGGTGCTTTTCTTGCTCAATGTGGTTATTGTGTGAGTAAATGAAAAAATGTAGACATTATTGATGAGGGTGTGATTAGTGAAACCCAAACTCTTTTAGGGTATTGGAATTTTTAAGGTAAAAATGTTGATGATACATGGTATTTGCTTAAATGGATTACTTAGGATTCATTTAAGTTTGAGAATGCTAGTCGTGTCTGTAGATATTCAATTTCTGATCCTTGCATATTCTATTGTAGATCTTATTATGCTCCTTTTTGGTGTGATTTGTGTTGTTCCTATGACCATGCTACTAATTTGTGTCCTTATTATGCATGTTATGCTAAACCTGGCTTTGCATCACCTAGGGACAATACTAATGTTGTCTTGATTTTACATGACTCATCCTTTCCTTTAGCTCAGTACATGGGGCTCGAGCGGGTGAGCCTTTTGGCTTTGATGCTAGGCTTGATGTTGTTGATGTACGTTTTGAGTCGGAAGATACTTTTTATAAGATGTATGATCTAGTTGAGACTCCTTCAGAGGGTTCTCGTGATGTGCTTGTATATAACGAGTCTCCTAGCCTTGGTTTTAGTGACTGTGTTTTCCTCAATCCACTTAATCATACACATGTTTTCACCTATATGTTCACAACCTTCTCCTTCCCCTGAGTATGACATTGTTTAGCCCATTGAGAATTCTATGGTTTGTGATGCTAATGATGATTTAGGCTATGTAGATAACATGCTCAGTATGCTTGGTGGGAGTCTTGATAATTATGTATCCCTAGGTCACTTTAGGCGGTATGATCCCTTCATTGACCCTTATTGTGTATGCCTAGGAGACTTGCCTAGGAAAATCATGCGAACTACATTCTTTAACCATTCCTGTGATTTTTCTATGGCCAATGATAAGGTTAAGAGAATACTTATTCTCTTTGGTGTGATCTTGGTTACTTCCTCTTACCTTTTATTTTCTGACTTGTGGTCCCAGGAGTTTGATAAGCTCATGCATGCTTTGACGGCATCTGATTTAATGAGTCGAGTCTTGATGTTGAGATGGAGTGGCTGATACTCCATTTGCCCCATTTACGAGGCCGTATAGCTTAGGTGCACTCTGCACCTGACCTGGTGAGATCATTATATTTTGTTTCCTTTCCCTTCTTTTACTTTCCTTTCTTCGGATAATAAAGCTTCATCTAAGCATGAGGGAAGGGTAGTTTCTATGTTTTCTATGTTGGTTATTAGCTTGCGTACTTTTTAAAGCATATAGTTTTTGGTTTCTTTTTGCATGCATTAGTGTTTTGTGTTTAGTTTAGGTTTGCATATAGGATTGCATATAGGGATGGTAGGGATTGGTTTGAGATAACCTCCGATGATATGTTTATTAGGTAAAATAACTTTCATAAGCTTGAGTATCTTTTGATGTGTAATCCCTTTTGGTGGGAAAACGTTTTGAAGGTTTTGTAAATACTTTCTGTTTTGACCCTTATCTTTGTTGAGAACTTTGTTATCCATTGGAGTCCTTAGTACTAATGTTGGTACATGGGAGTCATTTTATGAGTTTAATGAGACTTTGGTAGATATCTCATGAGATTTTGGGCCTTATCTAGACTAATTCATTATATTTAGTCTTATGTTTCTTTCATGTGCGTGACTCTTCCATGTTGCGTCTCTAGAACTTGCCTAAATTCTTATTCAAAACCACATTAGCATGTTCACAGTTGATGATATGATAGAGGCATTTCATTCTTTGAATATTTTAGCCACATAGCCAAATAGCCTATCTTTGTATTACATGTTTATTCCCTTTGCTGGCCCCTTTGAACTTATATTTGTTTTTGTTGTGATCCCTTCATATTAGCCCTTGGCTAAACATATATTCCTACCTTTAAGTCAAGTCTATGGAGCATCACTTTATCTTTATAGTCGGTGGTTTTGGGAATAATTGAGTTTAAGGTGGCTTTGGTATGTTGGTTTATTGAACGATTGATGATA
The DNA here is from genome assembly GCA_029747015.1 of Carnegiea gigantea. Taxonomy (NCBI): domain Eukaryota; kingdom Viridiplantae; phylum Streptophyta; class Magnoliopsida; order Caryophyllales; family Cactaceae; genus Carnegiea; species Carnegiea gigantea. The sequence continues at coordinate 31,397 of JAKOGI010003745.1, forward strand.
TTGAGGATTTGCTTTGATTCCCTCTTGTTTGAGTTGTGCACGTATTCGGTTGCGAGTTGATAGTGAGTGATCCTATGCCTTCCAATAATTACAATTTTCGTTTCCCAAAAAAAAGAAGGAAAAAAGGAAAAAAAAGTTGTGTTGAAAAAAAAAACCCAGAGAAAATCGTGTAAAAAAAGCAACAAGAAAAAAAGACGACAAAAAGGAAAAAAGAGAAAAAGAAAAGAAAAGGGAAGATGAAGTCATCTTATAAGGGGAAAAAAAAAAAAAGCAAACCAACAAAAAACAAAAAACCAAAAAAAAAGACTAAGAGATTGGCATTGGATATGTAAAAAGCTTGTATTCCATTCTTTATCAACTCATTTCCTATATAATTAATTGGGATATGTTCATTATATTTTGAAATTTGGAGTGTTGGTGAAGTTGTTAGTTGCTTGGCGGTTTTTTGGTCGCTCCCTAGTCACTTGGCTAAGTAGCTCCATGTTGTCCAAATTCATTTGTCCACTCCTTCCCCTTAACCTTCTAGCCCACATTACAACCCAAGTAAAGTCCTCTCGATCGTCTTGCGCACATTGCATTTTAGTGGTGGAGAATTTAAGGGTCTTTGTAAGCATATGGTAGATTGCATCTTAAGAATGAGTTTTGAGTGAACCTATGCTATATTTCAAACACATGTGCAGGAGTGATCCACATTTCTCAAAAGTGAGGTTCTACCGGTCCATTCGGCTCTAATAAATTCAATGTGCTTGCATGACATGCTTTGTGGTTCTCTACGGGTGATCAAGTTTGATATCTAGCTTGTGGTCTTATACTTTTTTTTTGAAAGCTTTCTCATCCTTCTAATTTTGAAATGTATTGAGTGCTATTTGGGGTTGCCATTGATTGTCATTCTTGGTTATGATATGCTATGGCTTGCCCACTTTAAAGAGGTTTCATGTTTTGAATCTTAGCTGCGTATCCCCTTATCGGATTTCTCTAAGTGTTCGCTTGTGGACAAGCAACGGTTTAAGCATGGGGAAGTTTGATAACTGCTTAAACTGTTATCATTTTAGGATCATTTTGCTGCATTTTTATGGAAAATTATATGCTTTATGTTATAATTTATACCCCTTTTCCCATTTTATGCTCAGGCATGGTTCTTCTCTATGTTTTGCAGGTTTTTCGACATTTTTGTCCTTGTTTTGACCCATAAATGAGTGTATTTTAACCCCTCACGGATGCCCCCTACCCGTGGAAAGAAAGAAGAACAGAAGAATGTCGAGGGAGTGGACACTGTGGTTGGTCCGTGGTGGATGCACGGTCTGTGGTGTCTTCATTTCCTACGAGGCTTTTTGTTTTCTAGCAAGCTCTTCGACTTCCTAGCGGTTATTATTCTATTATTACACGTTGCTGTTCGTCTTCCAGAATTTTACTATGAAAAGGGGGCTCTCATCCTCACACACACCCTATCATCTCATCTTATACTCCTTTTCTCTCTTTAAGTAGATTAGGATTAGTTTAGATTTGAGAGAGTGTGAGATAGAGTTGAAATGAAGATTTTGGAAGGATTCTATCCCGGGTTTGCACGACGGTTCAAGTGGAATTTTTAGCTGAGCATTTCTTCCCTCTTCTCTTCTCTTTCCTCCTTAGATTTATCAATTTAAAGCAGTCAGTTGTTTAATCTTTGATCATGTGTGAGTAGTTTACTTTTGTCCAGGCATTCGTTAGTTTATGAAACTATAGTTAAATTATGTTTTAATCTATTCAATTGTGCTTATTTTCATAATTTGTTGGATTTTGTTCTATCAAGTGTTTGATATGTTGTGAGTTTATTTTTGACGAAAATTTACTTGCACACTTGAAACAATCGAGTAAACATTCGAAAGATGACATTTGGTTGTTGGACTGCTTGCTAGAACCTATCGTTGCATCATCTCAAAAGAGAGATTATCAAGTCGGGAGGACTCGAATTAAGTAATCGAAAATATTAAACTTGGATTAAGTCGAATTAGCTTGAAAGAGTGACGTTTGCTTAGATTAGGCAAATTTAGTTGATTTCAAAAGGATAGACTGAATTTCTGTATAGATTGCAATTCCTCGAAATTAACCAATTGGAGAAAAGTATATATTTATCATTTTGATTCAATTCCCTTTCATAACTATGAAAATTCCTAGGCCTTTTTTTCTCATATTTGATTTAGAAAAGTTTGTTTGTAATTGTTAATCAAAACCACTTGAATTAGAATTTTGCTTCTTGAGGGGATATAGCCCAATAGATCAACCTAGTCTCTATGGGATTGACCTTGATTGCTACAACGCCACTGTGCACTTATGGCCATATCGGTGTCTTACTTGTCAAAGGGTAAAAACTGAGCATCAAAAACCTGGAGGACTACTATAATCTTTGCCAATCCAGGTGTGGAAATGGGCGCACATTACCATGGATTTTGTTGTTGGAATGCCAAAAACCACTAAACAGCATGACAGTGTTTAGGTAATAGTTGAAAAGATGATGAAGGCTGTACATTTCTTAGCCATTAAAGCCACTTTCACCTCTGAGCAACTGGCTGATTTGTACATCAAGGAGATAGTCAGATTACATGGCGTGCCGCTCAGGATTGTGTCAGACCGCGATACCAAGTTCATATCCAGATTGTGGTGCGGTTTTCAAAGAGCAATGGGCACAGGACTAAATTTAAGTACAGCCTTCCACCTCAAATAATGGACAATCAAAAAGGACCATTCGAACCCTGGAGGACATGTTGAGAGCCTGTGCACTTGATTATGCCGGGACGTGGGACCATAACCTGCCTCTAGTTGAGTTTGCATACAATAACCGCTACCACGCCAATATTGGCATGGCCCCTTTTGAGGCATTGTATGGTCGACGTTGTAAAACTCCTTTTTGTTGGAACGAAATAGGAGAAAGGGAACCCTCCAAGGACGAGCTAATCGATCAGACAATCGAAATAATCAACACAATCTGTAAGAGATTACAAGTTACCCAAAGTACGCAAAAAAGCTATGCGGATGTTAGGAAAAGGCCCTTGGAGTTTGAAGTTGGGTATCATGTTTTTCTAAAGGTATCTTCATTCAAGGAAAGCATAAGGTTTGGCAAAAAGAGAAGCTGAGCCCAAGATTTATTGGACAATTCGAAATCCTATAGAAAGTGGGACTAGTGGCGTACCGACTAGTTTTACCGCCCTTACTGCAAGGCATACACGATGTATTCCATGTATCCAGTCTCCGGAAATATGTTCCAAACTCGGATCATGTCATCCAATTGAACCCTTGCAGGTCAAGGAGAACCTTACAAATGTGGAAGAACCCATTCAAATTTTGGAAAGAGCGGAGAAAAAGCTCAGGAACAGGAACGTCCCATATGTTAAGGTGCTATGGAAACACCATAAAGTGGCAGAAGCAACTTGGGAACTAAAAAGTGGAATGCGTGGAAAGTACTACCAGGTAAGCAAATTTTAAGGATGAAATTCTTTTAAGGGGGGAGACTGTAAGGGCCGCACTTTCTTTTTGTTGTTGACTAACTGTTTCAGTTGCTAAGTTTACGAAGCTACGTTTTAATTATTTTTTACCAAGGATATTATGTCATCTAACAACTAATTTTACTTAAAGAACATCGTTATTATTATTATTATTATCGTTAATCGTTTACAAAATTTTGAATTAATGCTAACTCATGGCATCAAAATCGTTATTCGATTTATTTAGTTGTTTTTCGAATTTAATTCGGACACCCGTTTTAGGATGTTTCAACCCAAGCTTAGACCGAACGTTAACGCATTTAGGATCAGGAATTTAGTTGTTGTAGAAATTGAACAAAAAAAAGGGAAAAGGAATAAAAGGGGGGTCCTCGGGGTCTCATACCCGACCCACGTCTCTCTCCTCCATCTTCTTCCTTATGCGACCACAAGGCAGAAACAGCTTGCCTTCTTGTTCCTCCACCACACACGTCACCACCACAGGGAAAGGAGGGACCACGGTGGTCCCGTGCGTGACCCAGCACCGCCACCGACCTCCACCATCCTCATTTCCCCACTTCTCGCCACGAAACAGAGCCAAACAACCATGTTTATGGTCGCCCCTAGATGACACCCAGGTGCCGGAATTGGGCCAAGAGCCTCAAGCCTTACCTCCTCTATAAATTAAGGGGTCGAATTCTACCCAAACCACACACAAACACCTTCAAATCGAGAGCTAGGGTTTCGATTTTTGTAAGGCATTTGGGCTAGGGTTCGGTCACAGTAGCTTGAGCATGCATTTGGTGCTAATTGAGTCGGGTTTAAGTTGAATTTAAGTAAGTGTTTCTCTTCTCCTAAGTATTAGTAATTTTGAAAGTGTTTTAGCCCTTGAGATGTGATGCATGTTAGTTTAGGATTAGTTAGATTGATTGAAAATGTGAAGGTTGATTACACATGTTTTTTTACAACTGAATTCAATTAGATTACGCACATATAGGCTGATCGAAAATGGCCCAGAATTGAACTGATTTTATGCCTGAGATGCTGCTGAATTTAGGTCAAACTAATCTCCTTTGTTGGGCAGAAAGTATGCCCTGTAATTTGAAAGAATTAGGGCTGAAAATTGGACTCAAAAAGGACAGGGAATGGGGCTGTTATGGGGGCAGAATTTGGGGTTTTTATGATTAGCAAATTAGGTGTTGTGTGAGTAAATAATGCCTTAAATTGATGCATGCTAATTTGGTAATTCATGTTTAAAAATGGCCTTTAAAATCACCCAAGAATGCCTAGGCATGTTAAGTTAGTTAATTCATGCTTGAAAATGGCCTTCGAAATAACCCAAGAATGCCTTGGATCGATGCATATTAAGTTATTAATTCATGCTTTAAAATGGCTTCGGAACAACCTAGGAATGCTTTGAATTGATACATGTTAAGTTAGTTAATTCATGTTTGAGAATGGCCTTGAAACAGCATAAGAATGCTCTAAATCGATGCACGCTAATTTGGTTAATTTATGCCTGAAATGACCTTGAAACAACCTAATAGCCTTGGTGAAATTAAAATAGACTCAAAAGCCTTAATGTGATTAGATTATGCTTTTGAAAATGACATGAAATGGGCATCCTTATTCTCTAATTGTGAGTTATGAATATAAGTCAGTTTCATGCCTTGTTCATTTTGGTCCGTTGAGGGCCTTATTTAAGTTAATGAACTATATATGTTTGTATATACCGTAATGTGCCGCTGGATAGATGCTCTTTGCTCTATAAGTTTATATGTCACTATTACACATTTCTTTATGACTTTTATGATGTCTTGCTATGGATATGGAATTAGAAAATAGTTGGTTGTTGGATGGCTTGAGGATGCACTAATAAGAGTTTCTGAGGTTATTTATGATTGGTATTGTGTGAAGAGAGAGCCCTGGGTTGTGATTGATCGCAATCATGTGGATTGCGAGACCACGTGTGGCTTATTCTGTCAACTTGAATTATAAAGTGTTTGAATGTGTTACATATGAACCCTTCCCCTTCATGTCATTAAGCTTTATCATGTGAGTGAGGGTGAGGTTTTGAAAAAGAATGTTTTTCATGGTTGAAAATAAAGGTAGCCATAACTATTAGCGAACAATGGCCAATTTTTAACTATACGAATGTAGTTTTAAGACTTAAAGAATTTTAAAAAGGAGTGCGTTGTATGATAATTGATTTCGCTTTAAGAGACAGCAAACTTATTAGCCGCTATGGCCATACGCTTTAAATTGGCTAAGATATCGTACTTAGGGACAATAAGATGGGAATGAACCTGCTAGAACGGGCGAATCTCTAGCCTAGGGAGTAGTCCCAGTAGTTGGAAACCCTAGAGGCCCTGACGAAAGCTGGGGTCCAATTAGTTGCCATCCCGAGAGTATGAGCTTAGCATGAGCGATAGTCTCACTAGGGGTTGAGAATAGATCTCACCCAACCTGTACATTATGATGATCTTATACCCAGAGCATTTTCCTCATAAGTAAGAAAAGCAGTTGGCATTTTGCTATTTTAAGTATTTCCGAAAAAAGAAAGATTTTAATGGTCATTAGAGGTAAGTTCGAATAAGATTCGAAAAGCTTATATGGGTAATTAAAGGACCAATACATAGGAAATTTTTTTTTAAAGAATATGAGCCTCAAGAGGCTATGTAAAGTGCTTTCAAGAAAAAGAAAGAAAGCTTCCTATGCATATCCCGTGCATATCTTATGAATGAGATTCTAAGTGTGGTTGGAATGAAGTTTCAAACAAAGTATGGCTACATCCTTGTAATGCATGGAGCATTTAAGTTTTCAAATGTGCATGTCCTGTGAAAGAAAGTTCCTTGCATAATCTTTGCTCCGTATGCTTAAGCATCTCTCACAAGTGATTAGACAGACAAGGCACGAATTACGTATTATACCACATAGCCTAATAGTTGGGAATTAACGAAATTTTCTGCCGTTTAATATGATAATAGTACTTGTGAATGCATGATATGTGGCTATTATTGGTATTATTTCCTACAACTGTTTAGGCTTTAAGGAGTTGAGGTGCACTCACTGAGCATGTGGTGGCTCACTGCATTTCTTTTCCCCTTTTTCCCCAAGTGATGATTAAACAAGCGTGTCTGCTACCTGGCATAGACTCGCCAGTAATTGCCTGAAAAAGTCTTTTGAGAACTGCCTTTTTGTCAAGCTGCCTGCATTCTTCTTTTGGTTGAAAGAATGTGTCACGTAAGTGTGTACTTGGCTCTGGGCCGTGTCTCGAACTCTATAAATGATTTGAACACATGTTATGTAATGACATAAGCCACAGCCCTAATATTTTAATGGATTATCAGAGTAGAGTTTTTTACATAATTGCTCTTGTTGATCAGCAATCTGCTCTTTAATAGATAACTCAAGTAGTGAGATTTTCAGTGCTATCTCATGTTGTGCAGGAATTACCTTCTCGTTACGCTGGCTGCGTGTAAATTTAGTTTTCTGATGAGTGTAAGCCTTGCTCAATTTTTCAATAGCAGCCGAGTGACCATTGATTTTGAATATTATTTGATTTATAGCCTATGTGCATGGAGAATATAGTCTTTGAAAATTATTTCCAATAATCATATCTTGAGAGGGTTGATTAGTAGCCCATAGAACTGGTATAATGCATTGATTTCCTTCTAACCCTATGGACAATCTTTCTATGGCTTCATTATGACTCATAATGCTATTATTAGCTATCCTCATTTGTAAAGAATTTTTTGCTCTCTTCCACATAAATTTTAGAAATAATGATCTTTTTTCCAATGTATACAGAGCAACCAATATGTATGTAGGCACATAATTCATGTTTATTACATCCCTCTAAACATACCTTTATTAGGATATAGATGCTATTAGAATTTGTATTGGTAGCTTTATAGCATATTTCTACAGTCATATTTTTGACGAATCCATCTTCATGGATTGGTAGCTCTAGAATGAGATTCCAAGTGTGGTTGGAATGAAGTTTCAAATAGAGTATGGCTATATTCTTGTAATGCATGGAGCATTTAAGTTTTCAAATGTGCATGTCCTCTGAAAGAAAGTTCCTTGCATAATCTTTGCTCCGTGTACTTAAGCATCTCTCATAAGTGATTAGAAAGACAAGGCACAAATTACGCATTATACCATATAGCCTAATAGTTAGAAATTAATGAAATTTTTTGCCGTTTAATACGATAATAATACTGCTTAAATGCATGATATATAGTGATTATTGGTATTATTGCCTGCAACTGTTTAGGTTTTAAGGAGTTGATTAGCACTCACTGAGTATGTGGTGGCTCACTCTATTTCTTTTCCCCTTTTTCTGCATGAGATGATTAAACAAGCGTGTCTGCTACCTGGCGTAGACTCGCCAGTAATTGCCTGAAAAAGTCTTTTGAGAAGTTGCCTTTTTATCAAGCTGCCTGTCTTCTTCTTTTGGTTGAAAGAATGTGTTATGTAAGTGTGTAGTCGGCTCTGGGCCGTGTCTCAAACTCTGTAAATGATTTAAACAAATGTTGTGTAATAGCATAAGCCACAGCCCCAAGATTTTAGTGAATTATCAGAGTACAGTGCTTTATATAATTGTTGTTGTTAGTCTGTAATCTGCTCTTTAATAGATAATTCAAGTAGTGAGATTATCAGTGCTGTCTCACGTTGTGCAGGCATTACCTTTTCATTACGCTGATTGCGTGTAGATTTAATTTTCTGATGAGTGTAAGCCTTGCTTAATTTCCAATAATCATATCATAAGAGGGTTAATTGGTAGCCCATAGAACTGGTATAAGGCATTGATTTCCTTCTAACTCTATGGACAATCTTTCTATGGCTTCATTGTGACTCATAATGCTATTATTAGCTGTCCTCACTTGTGAAGAATTTTTGGCTCTCTTCCACATAAATTTTAGAAATAATGCTCTTTCTTCCAAAGCATACAGAGCAACTAATACGTATGTAGGCACATAATTTATGTTTATTATATCCCTCTAAACATACCTTTATTTGGATATAGATGCTATTAGAATTTGTATTGGTAGCTTTATAGCATATTTCATAGTCATGTTTTAGACTAATTCATCTTCACAGATTGGTTCACTAACAGTTCTTTTCTATCTAGACTCATACTTTGATCTGCACAATGTGTTCCGGGTTTGAAACTCATTCTACTCATTTCACTGACCATACTAATTGTATCATATTCTTTAAACTCTTCTTTAGCTAATGAAGATCCTTCTTCCAATTCTGACCTTGTACTCATGCTTCTTCATAACTAGGGTTGAATGTTAATTTTACCATTCTCATCAATTTTAATCACATTTTTCTAACTGATTTTTGTAGGATTGGCAAAGCAAGATATCCATGAATAATCAATCTTCATCTCTTGTGGATTAGATTTAATCCTTTAGATCTTTTGCGTAGGGGTAGGAGTTTCAAAATTTTTTTGCCTTTATTATTATGACCTTAGTCTTCAGATGTATATTATTATCTAATTGGTAGATAATTTCCAAAATATCCTTAATGGATAAACTCCTCTTTTCATATCCGTTCCAACTGTTTTTATCTGAAGGGATAGGAAGTTTTTACGAAATTTATCTTTTAGGCTTACATAGTATCTAGGCCGACAATTGAATCCTACCGACCCATTGCATAAATTAGTTTTAATCCCTATGATAATTTGATTATTAAATTTGGTATGCCTAACATCAAGAGCAAAGCATAAAGATCATTATCCTTGCCATGTATTGTAATGTAGTGATTTAAACTTGGACATTTAAAACATGGATATACCTATACTTTCTATCTTTATTATGCTTAAGGATGTTTTCCCAATCAATGAGATTAACTTTTCCCACTTTAGACTTATAATCTTCTATTTCTAAATATCCTTCCATCATCTCGCATACATACTCTTTAATTGAAAGATGAATTTTTATAGATCATGTCCTTTTGGATTATGGGAAGGACCCAATCTCCTTTGACTTCCTCGTTATCATTATCTACAGCGAACTCTTGTCCTTGAAGATCACCAAGCCTAATCGAGCTACTTTCCATCATATGACTCATTTCTTCATAATCTCTTTCTTCATATTCATTATCTAGTATAATTTCAACAATCCTTTGTTGGTATTTAGGGCTAGATCTAATGCCTTATGTTCACTAAGCTTAACATAATCTAGGCTACCCAAGGATCCAATAAGCTTCTTATTCTTCCAATTTTTGCATTCATTAGCGTAATGTCCTACTTTTCCGCATGTCTAACATTTGCAGTTGTTTTTCCTAGTAGGACAATAAGCTGCTTTCCTAAAAAATATGTGTTTTTTAGGACTTGGTTTATTATAATATCTTCTTTTATATTTCTCGCCCCTTTGGTTATTAAAGCTCTTTTTCTTGTAATTTTTTTCTTCTTCTTTCAGGTTCTTTTTCCGATTGGTGACATGAATCACAACAAGTTAGGAACTGTTTCTTAATTTTCTTTTACTTTTACGGATCAAGATATTGATCATTCATCCATTTTCTTAAATAAGAAATTATTAACTGAAGGGTACTAATGACATATGCTCTTTCAAGCCATGTAATGTATTTTTCATTATTTATGGCATTAATTTATCATAGAACATGCTAAGATTGGTTTTATTATGACTAAGTTTGTAATAATATTGACTAAATTCAGCAATATAGTTTTCCAGATATCTCATATCCCATAATTCTATGTTATTAATCTTTCTCAGCCATTCTATTGCTTTTTCTTCAAAATCGAGTTTAGCTCTAATAAACTCAGTCTCTATTTCCTTGCTTAGATTTTTAAACATTATAGGTGTTTCTATTATTCTTAATATATTTTTACCATCTTTATTTGATAAATCAAACAGTCAGTTATAATGTCAGAAAAACTATGTTCGATGTGATTTGGGGAATCTGCAGCAATCCATGTAGTATCTAGGTTTATGACACTATTCATGCCTCTATTCCAATGTTCAAATATTTCTTCTTTATTGCGTGCTCCATCTATGTTCAAGATGTATCCCATTTGACTAATTCGATTAAGGTTAACTTCTTCAAAGGTTGAAGTTTTTCTTGGGACGATCTCAAAGGAAAAATTGGTTTTATGTCCTACATGAACATTCCTTGGTCTTATAAAATGAGTTATTTTCCTAGAAGGTTCATCAAATTCTTTAGGTTTAGAACAATATTGTTAATTAGATTGGTCTTTATTTCACATAAATCGAGTTCTTCATCAATTTTATCAGTCTTGTCTTCAACAGCTATTTTACCATATTTTTTTATTCAGTTTTCCTCTAATTTCTTCTAAAGGTACAATATTAAGATCTTCTAACTTGATTAGGTTCATCTGCTAATGTATTTCTTTTTCTAATTGGACATTATTAGTCTCTTTGTTATCATCTGATAACAAATCATGTTATCACTAATGACGCCTGTTATCTTGTTTAATTCTTTTGGATTTTGTTCTTTCTCAAACATGCTCTGTAGTCCTTCAAAAGTACATTGTTTATACTCCGTTTTCTTCTTCTTTTTTTGCTTTCTCAGTTGATTTTTCACCTGATCTTTATTCTACATTTTGTTGGATTTTTACATTATGCAAAGGAAATGAATTTTTGTTTTTTAGGTTTTGGAAAGGATATTTATACCAAATTGGCGTACTAATACTCAAAGTAGATTTTCCACTATACCTGACTTCATTAAATAGAGAAAGACAAATTATAGATAATTGCTTCTTAACCTCCTTGACTTTAGTCTTAATTTTAGCTAGTTCGGCTTTTAATTCTAAAACTATATCAATGACATAGTTTAATTGAGGTGCTAGTGGAGAAATTCCTTTTGGTGAACGAACAATGTGTGAATAATTCGGATCAGGGTAAGTAGGTGATGATTCAAGCATTAATCATGGTTAATAGCTTAGTTAATAATTAATTAATCAGTAATTATCCAAACTACCTTAATTATTTTTTATCACATGACTCGGATACCAGTTGAAAGAGGGCCTCGAATAGCAATTATAAGAAAAATTACACATGCACTAATTTTAGATTTTCCAAAGTGGGGTTTTAAGGATTAGGATAAAAATACAAATATAAAAAGTTTAACGGCTAAAATGAAAATGAAAATAGTGAACGACCCCCTTAAAATAGTTTTCGCATAAAATTGACCCTTTTAAATATATCCTAACAACATGACTCCTTATTTATGGCTTCTAGAAATAGCAAGCTACCTGACAGCGCTAATATATGTACATATATACTCACACACACACACACACACATATATATATATATATATATATATATATATATATATTCTATATTTTTTATACACACACACACACACACACACACACACACACACACACACACACACACACACACATATATATATACACATATACGCATATATACATACATACATACATACATATATACACACACACACACATACACGCACACACATAGACATGCACGTATATATACATATACACACACTCACACGCACACACATACATACATATATACATATATGTGTTATACATGTGT
>JAKOGI010003746.1:0-25000 GCA_029747015.1 Carnegiea gigantea
CATGAAACATCAGTTATGGCAGATCCAATGTCAATCAGGGACCAGAAATATTGTGACAGATGCCCTGAATAGGAAGGCACGACATCCCTTGTGCACTGTAGTGATTACTCAATTGAATATCTTAAGAGAGCTTGAGGACTTAGCCATTCAATTAGTGTTGCACAGGAAGGCGAATGTTTAAATGCCGACACTTACCTTACAATCCTCCATAATGGAGGAAATTAGACTGAATCAGGATGATGATCTTGAGGTCCAAAGAATAAAGCAAAACCTTGAGAAAGGGATTCAATTTCAATGGACTTTGTCATGGGATTTCCTCAGATATAGGGTATGCCCGAGATCAGAGATTTCACGCCTGTTATGGCAAGCACTTCAAAGAGCCTTCGGAACTGGATTGAACTTTAGCAGTTCTTATCATCCTGAAAACGGATGAGCAAGCATCTAAAACTATCAATGGATCCAACTCTTTTAAGTTGATAGTACTTTACGACCAACATGTGCTTTTGAAGAAAGTATGGAACTCCCAGCGGTCAACGTTGTGATAGCACTAGCAGAGAATCCTTTATTAAACATCAGGACAAAATAACGGCAGACATTGACAACAAATCATCTTATGAGTCATGAAGATCTTCTCTAGCATTCAATAAGGTGACACATGTTAGAAGATTCCTGAAAATATCCTATTGAAAGCAATAGAAATGCTATGTTGATAAAAGAAGGAGATTCCTAGATTTTCATGTATATAACAAGGTTTTTCAGAAAGTTTCATCAATTAAGGGTGTAAAGAAAGTTTCCCCATATCAATTCATTGAAAGGTTGAATTCCATAACTTGTCTACCAGATCTGCCTATATAACTCAAACACGTGCATAACGTGTTTCTTACCTCGCAATTCAGCCGATATATTTTAGATCCTAACCACGCTGTCATAATCAGCTCTATTGCAGTCATTGGGGGTCTTGTGTTTTCAAAAGCACCCAGTTCAGATATTATATCACAGGATTAAGCTATTAAGCATCAAGCAAATATCTTTAACAAAATTATTTTGAGCAAATCATACCTCATCAGAAACCACTTGAGAAACTGAGGACCAAGTGAAAGCCAAGGACTCATATTTAATTGAAATCACTTTGCATGATCGTTAAAGTTCATCAGTTTCGAGGACGAAACTCTTTAAGGGGGGAAGGCTGAAATACCCCGACCCTAAATCATGTTTATTTATCTAATTAAGTCATGTTATTCATTTTTTCCATTTATTTATCTTATTTAATCATCCCAGTTGAGAGAATTCAATTTTGGGCCCCACTTTGCAATTCACGTTTCATTTACCATATTAATTTTGGAAAAATTGATAGTAGGCCTCGATAACTATGATTTAAAAGATTAAATAATTTTTCCTGATATCACATTTAATTTCGAGCTTTGGAAAAGAAAAAAAATTAAATTAATCGTACCCAGTTTGAGATTTTTTTCGAACCCGAGGTCATTTAAGGACGATTTCGGCCCAACAAGTTCCTAATCTATTTGTTTAAGTAATTACCATCTATACCCCTAATTTAAAGTAGCAAAAGATATTCTTGGGAGGTATAAACTCAGCCAAGTATACTTGGATGATTTTCATCCAAGTAAATCAAGCAAGCAAAGGCCAAAGCTCTCCTTTCTCTCTCTTCCTCTCAACCTCCATGGCAGCCACCACCAGCCCCCTTCTAGCTGCTGTTCAAGCCTGCTGCCGCCACTCCCCACCACCTCCGGCCACCAGCCCCTACCCCCAACACCACCAGCCATCATCCCCAACTCCTACACCATCAAACACCACCTCAATCTTCATATATTCAAGCACAAAGTGAGTAAACTTCAATCCCTATCATGCTGATTTTTGATTTTGAATCTTGTTCTTGTTGGTTTTTATTGTTGATCATGTTATTTTGATAAGTATTAGAGTTATCTTTGAAGTGTTAAATGGTTGGTTAAGCAAGAAAGCATGCTAAGGTTGGGATTGTTCTTGATCATGCAAGTTTAGTTGAAGTAATGGATTTGGCTTGTTTTAAATGAGATTTTATGATAGTTGGCATTGGTAATGCATATCCAGATGTTTATGCTGATTTATATAAGTTATGGAGTTATTTTAGTGGGTGGTTATGTGAAGAAAAGATTGCAAAGATGTGATTAGTGAGCTGTAAACCGACCTGAAATAGGGGTGACTTCGGGATTAAACTGGTACTGTTTGGCACATCCAAAATTCATGATTTTTGGTGTAGTGATATCTTGATGTGTTAGCTTTCAAGAGGCTTTGGAATTACTCAATTTTGAGTTGTGTGGACAAAGTTATGACCAATTTACTCAAGACTGTGCAGAATACATTAAAACTGGGAACTGAACTGGAACAGTAAATTTACGGGAAAACTGGTATTGATTGGGTGACTGAAAAATTGTGCTTTTTGGTTTGTGGATAGATCAATGAGTTATCTTTCAAATGCCTTTTGAATCGCCTTAATCCGAGTTCTGTGGAAAAAGTTATAGTCGTTTTTGTACAACTGCGCAGATGGGACTGAAATTGTGTATGTTTGTGTTCTATCCAAATTTTGAGGACCTTACTATATGAATCATACTTTGTGTCCTGAAGGACAGCTTTAGTGGACATTATGATATTTTCATATTGGGGTTTTATATCTCAATTGGAGTTCGGGAGTAAAAGATATGGATTTTCTAAAGTAGACTATCAAGCGGTATTATGTGAAGAAAGAAATTAGTGCTTAACGGACCAAACTGAAGTCATTTGAGCCCCTATGAACCTCACAACACCCCTCATGGCATTAAACCTTTTATTATCCATTTCAGAATCATTACACATTCTATTATCCATTTCAAAAGTATTACACTTTTCATTATTCATTTCAGAAATATCAGAAACCCATATTTCAGTAGCTCAATCTTTCCAATTGGTCTATTTTGTACCAGTTTGTTACATTTCAAGTTTAATAACTTTACTGATTTATTTTTCAGATCATTTTGGTTTAACTTGCCTTACATTGAAGTATTGGGATTGTAGAAGTCTTTTTCATTAATCAATTTCCACTAAAGTCATAAATTATGTTAGTGAACATGGTTTACTAACTACATTTATTTATAATGATACCTCTTAAACAGAAATGGGGCCTAGTCTATCATTTTTCATTGTGGATACGTATTATCAAGTGAGATATCATTTTAAAGATTTCAGGTACGTGCATTACCTGTATCTTTAGAAATCAGAGTGTATTTATCAACGTTATCATGTTTTGATAAGTACATCAATAAATCAGTTTACACAGTGATTTGTCAGTTAATTAGTGACCCCGTCAGTTATCAGTTGCAGGGCATTGCCCTTCAGTTACCCGTGCGGCTTCAGGCCAGGTCCCCCGGTCGGCTTGGCAGGTGTACACCTATCCATAGATCGTAACAGTATCAAGGGGTTCACTATCAGATAATAATCAATAATGCAGTTTTATATTCATCTCATTCCCTGTTTTGACCTTAAATGAATTGCAAAGCTGGCCCAACCAGTGTTTCAATGATCATTTAACAATTCAGGAATGCATGTACTGAGCTTCAGCTCACAGTTCGAAATGTTTTCATGTTTTTTTTTAGGCAAATGCTCAGAGAATTGCCCTCATGCTAACAAATCAGCTGAAGAGAATAAGTGAAGCAAGGAGATCCAGGTGGATCAGAAGTAATGCGGCATATGCATACCTTAAAGCTGTATATTGAATTCTTCTGTGGATGAAGATGTAGACTATATAATGATTTATTTTACTATGGTTTATAAACCCTTCATGGGTTAACACTTGATGTGAGTGTATATGTTTGAGGTTATGCTTAGCTATATTCTTTGTAGCACTCATGTTTCAAGCCTTGTCCTTTTGGACGGCGGTAATGCCCCTATCATTGGGTTATCTAGATTATAATTAAGGGATTTATTAAGGAGGATATAAATAGTGAAATATGTTTAATTTGGGGCGTTACAGATTTGGTATCAGAGCCAGGTTGAGATTTTCTTTATGGGATATAGAGTATGGAGTTAAGATACTGAGAAATTGGTTAGTGAGAAATGAAGATTATTATGATATCATTGGAGATTTGTGACACTGGTAATGTTTGCTTATCTCACACATATTCTACTCGTATATTCTTCTTTGTCAGATGGATCCATATAAAGTATATATAATTTGATCTCAAGCAATAGATTTGACGGAGATTATGAATAGTAAGTTGAAGGTCCTCCAATGCATTTAGGTAAGTATGGTCATATGAGCCACCCATCTGATTAGTATGCCATTCTTTTAGTTTGAATTGTTTATTTTTGGGATGTAAACCCTTGTACTCCGGGCGTGTAGCCCGTAGAGTTGTAGTCTCCGACGTGTAGCCGTTGAGCTAATTTGGTATCCTTTTATACTTCTATTAAATGTACATGATGTGATGTAAGGCTTTAAGCCTGGGAATTGATCAGTTTGCAGGCGAAACTCTGTCCGTTTCGCCCCAGAAATTTCAGAATCATTAACACTCGTAGCTCTAGGGTTGGGGGTTATTACAAAGGTGTCGTATGAAATGCCCTTGACCCATTTTGAGGTTAAATGTATAGGGAAAACCAAGTATGGGTGGAATATACAAGTTTAATTAACTTGGCAGTTTTGATCAGTGCACAAGGACCGATCTTGAAGTAGCCTTTATCCATGGTTCACTTGATTTACGCAAGGATTTTCTATCCTGCCTTTAAGGTTAGGGATATATCATTTATATGAAACAAGTTTCAAGTGGATTGGAGGTCATTTGGCTATTCAAAATTGTTAGACAAGTCAAAGTCTGCAAATTAAGCAGAATCCCAATGCACAAGGTCTGAGTTTAGTCCATTTGCAGCCCATACATTCCATTAGATAGAGATGTTTTAGTTATTCTATATCAAAGTTCAGAAAGTAAGCTTTCCAATGACCCATGTTGCAACACATTTGGAGACCAATAGCCAATGAAATTTAACCTAAAAGTCTGACGGTACAGACTGTCCGAGTCAGTGGGTACCTACAACTTTAAGCTTATATTTCCTCATCATATGGGTGTCATTTTGTGCATTTCTTGGATCCAAGTGGCAATTACTTCAATATGCTTCATTGATTGCAAATATTTTCTTCTGTAGCCCAAGAATTTCATCTAAGTGAGCTATATGGGGGTTCTTGATGTAGTATCCCCTGAATTGCAGGATTTTGGAGAGGCTTGTTCTATGGTACATAAGTTTGAAACCATTGACTACAGACTATTCTATATAAGAGAAACCAATAACACTTTAGGGAGACATTTTGCTTCAATCCATTGTAATTCAAGACTTGCTTAAATTGCCCAAACTCTACAAGCAGACCATTGACTCCACCTTCATTTATGAAGTAGACATTATTCTTGAAAATATTTCACGGCACCTTTTGGTAACATATCATCTGCCATTGTCTTCGTTGGATTATCAACTGTTGGATACTCCTCACTTCGACCAGGGGCTTCATCTTTTTGTCTTCATAACATCTCCCCATCCAGTTACATCATCATTCACTCTCATGTTATATCTTCATCAGTTCTGGTCACCTTTTCCTGTTATTTAAGAGCCGAATTGCTGCTAGTAGCTGGTTTATAATTGGGTTGCAACCATGTCAACTGATCATAATTTTGTAATACGCCTGAACAGAAGGTAGATCTTAACTACGCTTTTCATAAAGGTTGATTGTTGCCCAAATTGTGGAATCTATTGCTAAGGGGAACGTAATGTGTCTACTTTTTTGGCTGATTCAATCTAAGTTTCCTTCGGGAGATCACTTGCATGAAGCTTAACTTTGGCAGTCAAAAATTTTTGCCATCCATTTGGATTGCATCAGTGAGAAATTTTAATGGGTTACTGCCCCTTAAAAAAATACCTTCAGTTGATTCAGACTAAAGAACTCTAGAGTGGAAAGTATGATCCAGTAGAACTTGAAGAATGGATTCAAGGAATGTAGAGGCTCCAGGGGATAAAAAGGTGAACATTGAAACATTTTATCTAACGGGTGAAACCGATATTTGGTGGAACACTCTTAAGAATAGGCTCTTAGGGCATGACTTCATTTGGAGCCGATTTGTGAAAGAACTAACTACTCTGCTCCGGATTGCCAAGTAGGAACTAACAACTGCACGAGATACGATAGCCCAGAGCACCTTATTGCTACCTGTTCCCGAGGATTGAAGGTTGTAGATAAGGGCTCTCACATTCAAATCCCGCAAATGTAGGAAGCACTCATGTGTTGAGCAAGAAGAAAGCTATCATCTTTGGTATGGTAGTTACTGGAGCCCTCTTTTAATTTTGAAACCATTTTGTGTATTGATTGATTCAGTTGCCACTCATTCATTTATATTCACATGATATGCCACGCAAGTGAACCTTGAGAATAAGAAGGCAGAAACCAATTATAGAATCAAGTTATCCAACGACTCTAGAGTTGAGTGTTCTACATCTCATAAATTTGTTTCAATTACTGTTGGTGAGATAGTTTCCCTTGGAGTTTTGATTCAATTTGACTGGTCAGACTTTGATATCATTTTAGAAATGAGCTGGTTGTG
Source organism: Carnegiea gigantea (assembly GCA_029747015.1). Taxonomy (NCBI): domain Eukaryota; kingdom Viridiplantae; phylum Streptophyta; class Magnoliopsida; order Caryophyllales; family Cactaceae; genus Carnegiea; species Carnegiea gigantea. Next base: position 6,609 of record JAKOGI010003746.1, read on the forward strand.
TACTTACGGGGTCCAGATGGATTGTGATGACCCTAAGGTTATTTCAAGAGAAGATTAAGGGAGAGAAATATGTTTCATGGTCACAGAAAGGAAAAAAAACCTTGTCCTTTAAATTCTGTTATGGAAACAAATGAGCTCATATGTCAAGGATATGTTGTGTATTGGTGTCATGCTATTAACAATCAACCTAAGAAAGAACAAGCAGAAGATATCCCTATAGTTTGTGAATTTAAAGTGGTTTTCCTGAAAAGCTATCCGGATTTTCCCCCCCAAGAAAAAGTGATTTTGAGATTGAATTATCCCTAGTGCCTAACCTATTTCAAAAACCCCATATCGTATGACCCCAATTGAGCTTAAAGAACTGAAGTTTCAGTTAAAGGAGTTATCACAGAAGAGATTGTCACAGAAGAGATTTATCAAACCATCCAACTGTGCCACCATGAGGTGCCCCGATTCTATTTGTAAAGAAGAAAAATGGAACCTGGAGGTTATGTATTGATTACAGAGAGTTGAACAAGATCACCATCAAAAACAAATACCCATCACCCCAAGTAGGTAACTTATTTGATCAACTACAAAGAACATGAGTCATATATAAGATAGATTTGAGGTCAGGGTACCATCAACTTAGCATTATATCTAAATACATTACCAAAACCATACTACGGACCATGTATGGGTCATGATGAATTCACTGTGATGCCTTTTGGCCTAATCAATGGCCCCGCGACCTTTACAGATCTTATGAATAGAGTTTTAGACCATATCTAGACAAGTTGTGGTGGTGTATATAAAAGATATCTTGAAATACTCCAAGGATAAAGATGTGCATATTGTTCATTTGAGGACAGTGTTATACACCTTGAGGGAATATAAATTACATAGCAAATACAAGAAGCATGAGTATTGTTAGAAGTAATAATATGTTTGGAACATATGGTTTCAAAGGAAGAGATTAAGGTTGATTTGCAAAAGGTGAAAGAAGTTACAAAGTGCCTAACACCCATCAATGCATTGAGACCAGAAACTTGTGAGGTTAGTATATATTATCAAGTTTCGGGAAGGATTTGTCAAATATTGTCCTCCCTGACCAATTTATTAAAGCAAACTACAAAGTTAGCAGGAAGATACACTGGTGGCTTATGCCCCCCAACAACTCAAGCCTTATGAGAAGAATTACCTTACCCATAATCCAGGACTAGCAGTTGTGGTTTTGCACTGAGAATTTTAAATCATTACTTGTAAGGTGTACCTTGTGCAATCTATATTGACCATCGGAGTCTGAAGTACATCTTCACTCAGAAGAAGCTTAATCTACATGAAACATCAGTTGTGTAACGCCCCCAAAATGCTAATGACATGGTTACTGATAATTGCAGCGGGAGACTTAGTAAACGAAGGCGCTACCGCCGTCCTGACAAGGACAAGGCTCACTAACACTATTAAATCTTGCAACTCGTGATCACAATCACAAATTCTATTAAATTGAAACACTTCAAGACCAAAGTCCATAATGGTTCAACCATACCATGTACTAATTCACACTCCATACCACACAAGTAACTTGACCTTAAGGTCGATTCCAATGTTCATGCTATGCTGAATCCACTGTGAGCATCTGACGAGTTCCAGAAGGGCTTGCTAAAATTGAGAAACATGTGATACTTCATAACCTAAAATGGAAAACATAAAAACAATTCGAAAATATGAGCAAAAACTCAGTACATACATCCCTATATTGTAAAATGAGCACAGAAATACTGGTGATGGGTACCCGTCTTTGCAATTCATTTAGTTGGCAATAATAATGAAAATGAATGTAATATGAAACTGAATTGCTCATTATTATCTGGATGTGAACCCCTTGCACTGATATGATCTATACATAGGTGTACACCTGCCAATCCGATCAAGAGTTGGCCTGAAGCCGCGCGGGTAAGTGATGGGCTGACGCCCTATAGATGATAACTGACGGGGTCACAAGTTATATGGCAAATCACTGTATAAACTGATTCATTGATAACTCATTAAGAGTTTGTAACTTGATAAATATGATCTGCTTTCTGAAGATACAGGCAATGGACGTACCTTGAGTCTTTAAAAATGACGTCTGACTTGATAAATATGTTTTGACTTGATTACACTTATGCATAACGGGGAACGATAACTAGGCCTCAACTCTGTTTTATAAAATAAATGTCACTGTAAGTATATATAATCAGTAAATGATCCTTACTCGCATAATTGAGTAAGTAAAAGTAGGTGTAACAGAAATTGAGTAATTATATGGTATACATAACGAGTACTTGAATATAACTTCAAAACTGAATTGATGAAAGTAATGCAAAACTGAATTGATGAAAGTAATGAAATTCAATATGAAGTAAATAGAAGTAAAATAGTCCAGTCCACAATGAGATAAATGATGTTACAGAGGAAAAGGCCTTGATAGTGATAATTGAGAGAATCGTTATGGCCTTTTCTGAAATAAGGTGCTGATATGAGTTTCTCTCTCCACTTCTCATAATCATTCAAAAATCCACTTGATAAAGAATTCCACCCCAAAATGAGTCATTGAACTCCATAGAAGCTATTAAGCTCACTAAGCTTGGTATTTTCTTTGTAAAATCCATAAGTGATTCACAGCTCATAAACTGACTCCCAATTTGTATATTTGTCTTCAGGACAATTTTCAGAATTTTCCTCCAAGTATACGCTGCATAGAAATTGCAATAATAACCTAATTTACACCCAAACAGGTCAGTTTACTTCAAAAATTTATAATTTTCATTCTAGACATCAAATGGAGACTTAAAACCCCAATATGAAAAGATTAAGAAGTCCCCAAAAACTTTCATTTACAATACAAATCACGATTCTCACAATAAGATTCCCAAAATGGGACTAAAACATAAGTGTCTCAGTTTTGATCTCATTCTGCGCAGCTTTGGTAAAACGACTATAACTTTTTCCACAGACCTCGGATTAAGGCGATTCAAGATGCATTTGAAAGCTAACACACTGAGGTAGTTACCCACCAAAAATCACAATTTTTCACTGGGCCAATCATTACCAGTTTAATCCCAAAATCAGCCCTAATTTCCTGAAATTCCAGCCCTTCACTGATTTAACTTTCTCTTCCTTTTTCATATAAAACTCACTTGAAATCATTTCAAATCACCACAATCAGATATAAAATGATCATGTAAGGCCTCATATACATATACAAACTCTAAACAACTTCATGAATACATAATTACTAAATTCGTATCCAAAACAGGGCAATTGTCTTCAAAATTCCATAACTCACTGATTACTCGTCCAAACTTCATGAAATTTTGCCAGAAAATCCCAAATAATATAGAGAAGATACAGTAAAAATTTCAGAATTTTTGCCCAATCCTATAATTGCCAGAATTTTCGACATGGCCATTTAACAAAAGCAAAATCATGAAAAGCATGCTCTTGATCCAATACCCATGACTCTAAACATCTCCAAACTCAATAAAAATTGCACAACAACTATCAATTTGATCATCCAAACAATAATCACAACTAAAACAACCCAAAAATTCAAAATACAACAAGTTAGGGTTGTTGATTTACCTTACTTGAGGCTTGAAATAGAGAGAGGAGGAGGCTGTTTTGAGGGTTTTTAGGGGTTGGACAAGATAGCTAGCAGCAAGGGGAACTCGGGGCAGCTGGGAGGTGACCGAAAAAGTGGCCGGAACCACCAAAACTGGTGGCACAAAGGGGCAGCAGCTGCTGCCCCTGTTCTGGCGTGAGAGAGAGGGAGATGGGGAGAGATTAGTGTGATAATTTTGCTGAATTTTGTGGCTGGAAAAATCCTCAAGTAATAGATATATGTGGCTGGAAATTTTCCTCCCCAAAAGTAGCTTTTTGCTAATTAAAATTAGGTGCTAAAACGAGTAATTAGTGAAATAACAAAGATCGTAAAGTTTTGGGCTTTTGTTTTGGGCCCAACAAGCTACATTTGGGCTTGAAGATTTTAAATCAAAATGTTGGTAACATTTTATATTACTCGGAATTAAAGTTTACCGAAGGTAAGAAAAGCATAATTTACTCACTGAGGCCTAATATCGATTCACCCGACATTTAATCAATCAATGAAACTCAAATTAACAATAAATGACACTTGAGTTGCAAAGTGGTATCCAACATGAAATATCTTCGCACCGGGATGATTAAATATGATAAATGAAGGTGAAAAATTTAAATAACATAATGAAACTCGTTAAATAAATAAATTAAGTGTAGTTGAATTTAATAAACATGATTTGGTTAAACAAATAACCATGAATGAGTAAATGAATGAACATGATTAATGAAATAAATAAAGATGATTTGAATAAATAAATATGGGTTAGGGTTGGGTTATTACAGTCTTTCCCCCTTAAAGAGTTTCGTCCTCGAAACTTATAACACTTGTCAACTGCATGCAATGCTACTTTAAAACACATGGGCCATTGGTTCCCATAGCTTTCCTCTAAAGCAGTATCATTTGCCAAATGTACTCCGACTAAAGGAGTACGCATTATATACTTCTTAATCCCATTTTTCAGTAGCAGATCTGGATACTTATCATATAATAGCCTCAACGAACTCAATCACTTTGATTCAAAAGTGATATTCCCTTCAAAAGAAAAGAACATTGTTACTGCAAAGGAGGTATTCTACACTATTGACTCATAAAGCCTAAAGTGACGAGGACTCAAGTATCGCTGATATCTAGTCTCCTGACACTCTTGACTAGGAACGTATGACTTAATTATATCTCATCTGCGACTTTGGTTATTTCTTTGTTGTGCTAGCACAACTGCTTTGTCAACCTTGTATCACCTCGACATGTACTTGAATTTCCCCTCTTAATGCTTGCCTGGCGTAGCTCTGACCTTGTACTCAATGTTTCTTCTGGCTCACTCCAATATAATTAGACAGTGCTTGAGTTTATTCCCTTATCCAAAGGCAACCATCTGATATTTCCAATACATCACATGATCTCCGCTCATCAGACTACTCAAGGATCTGCTCCCGGTCGATAATGAGTAATGAAATGACCATAGTTAGGGATGAGAGTGATGAATTTCTCAGCTAAGTGAATCATTGCATACAAAAGAAATGAACAATGAGACTAAAAAAAACAAATAAAGGAAAGATTATCATAGGGTGGTTAGAAAGAAGATAACCATAAGTATATTATGAATTCTGAAATATAATGCCACAAGAATTGTGGTTTATCATATGAGGTCCAATAAATAAATACTCAACTAAGGAGAAAGGGGGTTCGATTATACTTAGGTTTAACTGAGGAATTGGAAATAAGATAACAAGCACGGACCCTCAACTAGGTGACTTAATAGCCACAAGTAACAAGACAAGCGCAATAGATAGATGGGACAAGCAGATGAAATAAATAGAAAAGATGGTGAAGGCCGAGGGCATAGGAGTGTTGACAACTATATAACGTTGAACAACAATGCGTTGCACATGTAACAATGGGACTAAAAAGACATGGAAGATCTCATTAGTATGAAATATTGGGTTGAAATGCAAGGAAGATTAAACAATATGGAATCGCGTTAAGATTTGAGGATAAGACAAGCAAACAATTTCAAGAATGACTTCAAAAGGGCATTCCCGCAAGAGATAGATTGTCAAAAGAACTTGAGCAACAAGATGTAGTTATGGCCATAGAATAGTATGCCAATATGATGTTACAGTGCCATAGAAACGCAAACAATACGGATCCATTTAATTATCGAAAGGGCACCCAATGACTGGGTCTGAAGCAACCAAAGACTTTTCAAGCTATAAATGAAGAGTGCTCAAATAGAAGTAAAGTGTTAATGTAGGTGGTAGTAAAAGTATGAACACAGTGATGACTGAATTGTCAGCGTTTGAATCGCCAATAAGAAAGGTTGCTTAGACATGTTTTCATAAACACTCCATTACAAATCAAAAGAGTGTTAGCAGCAATAGAAATGATACCTCTGAATAATTCAAGGTAACTAGGGCAACAATAAGTCAATGACAAGAAGTAATGGGAGCGAGCATTGCTGATGTAAGGTCTTAGTGTTAAAACCAGATGATTCCGATACATGGCAGCTAAATCTTACTTGCACCACCCATATAATGCCAAGTAGCACATCATAAGCTACTAATTATTATCACCATACATAAGCACTCATTGTAGTGTTCGTCTCATACTGGTTCACCTCAAAGATATTGCCGCAGAAGGTATTTCCTTATCTAGAGGTTTACATCTAACTTGACACTGTATTAATCCCTTAAACAGTTGCAAATAGCATCCCCACATTGGGTTTCAACCACAAAATAACACACCTCAATAGAATTCTCAAATCTTGGGGCAAAACGGACAGAGTTCCGCCTACAAACGGGTTAAGTCCTAGGCTTAAAGCCTTACAATAGCTACCTGAAATGAAGAAAAACACTTTAATAGCTCAACGGCCACACGCCGGAGTTCATAACTCAACGGGTTACACACCCGGAGTGCACAATTATAGAAATTTAAACAAATAAGAGAAATGAAACGTGCAATACACCTCCAAGATAAATGAGAACATGCCTCACCAACAGGTGATCCAAATAGTTCCACAATCCACTTTGCTCACGCGTGAATCTCATGATATTAACAAATGATTGAGTCACCCAAATGAAATTTCTCCATATATGCCCATACCGATGAACTTGTAGTCAACAACTCATTTAACTGGTCTAACAGAACTCATGCATACCTTGATAGCTCACTCAGAAACACTTGATAGCGCACAGTGGCCCTTAAAACCTAGCTCTGATACCAAATCTGTAACGCCCCCAAAATGCTAATGACATGGTTACTGATAATTGCAGCGGGAGACTTAGTAAACGAAGGCGCTACCGCCGTCCTGACAAGGACAAGGCTCACTAAAACTATTAAATCTTGCAACTCGTGATCACAATCACAAATTCTATTAAACTGAAACACTTCAAGACCAAAGTCCATAATGGTTCAACCATACCATGTACTAATTCACACTCCATACCACACGAGTAACTTGACCTTAAGGTTGATTCCAATGTTCATGCTATGCTGAATCCACTGTGAGCATCTGACGAGTTCCAGAAGGGCTTGCTAAAATTGAGAAACATGTGATACTTCATAACCTAAAATGGAAAACATAAAAACAATTCGAAAATATGAGCAAAAACTCAGTACATACATCCCTATATTGTAAAATGAGCACAGAAAACTGGTGATGGGTACCCGTCTTTGCAATTCATTTAGTTGGCAATAATAATGAAAATGAATGTAATATGAAACTGAATTGCTCATTATTATCTGGATGTGAACCCCTTGCACTGATATGATCTATACATAGGTGTACACCTGCCAATCCGATCAAGAGTTGGCCTGAAGCCGCGCGGGTAAGTGATGGGCTGACGCCCTATAGATGATAACTGACGGGGTCACAAGTTATATGGCAAATCACTGTATAAACTGATTCATTGATAACTCATTAAGAGTTTGTAACTTGATAAATATGATCTGCTTTCTGAAGATACAGGCAATGGACGTACCTTGAGTCTTTAAAAATGACGTCTGACTTGATAAATATGTTTTGACTTGATTACACTTATGCATAACGGGGAACGATAACTAGGCCTCAACTCTGTTTTATAAAATAAATGTCACTGTAAGTATATATAATATCAGTAAATGATCCTTACTCGCATAATTGAGTAAGTAAAAGTAGGTGTAACAGAAATTGAGTAATTATAAGGTATACATAACGAGTACTTGAATATAACTTCAAAACTGAATTGATGAAAGTAATGCAAAACTGAATTGATGAAAGTAATGAAATTCAATATGAAGTAAATAGAAGTAAAATAGTCCAGTCCACAATGAGATAAATGATGTTACAGAGGAAAAGGCCTTGATAGTGATAATTGAGAGAATCGTTATGGCCTTTTCTGAAATAAGGTGCTGATATGAGTTTCTCTCTCCACTTCTCATAATCATTCAAAAATCCACTTGATAAAAATTCCACCCCAAAATGAGTCATTGAACTCCATAGAAGCTATTAAGCTCACTAAGCTTGGTATTTTCTTTGTAAAATCCATAAGTGATTCACAGCTCATAAACTGACTCCCAATTTGTATATTTGTCTTCAGGACAATTTTCAGAATTTTCCTCCAAGTATACGCTGCATAGAAATTGCAATAATAACCTAATTTACACCCAAACAGGTCAGTTTACTTCAAAAATTCATAATTTTCATTCTAGACATCAAATGGAGACTTAAAACCCCAATATGAAAAGATTAAGAAGTCCCCAAAAACTTTCATTTACAATACAAATCACGATTCTCACAATAAGATTCCCAAAATGGGACTAAAACACAAGTGTCTCAGTTTTGATCTCATTCTGCGCAGCTTTGGTAAAACGACTATAACTTTTTCCACAGACCTCGGATTAAGGCGATTCAAGATGCATTTGAAAGCTAACACACTGAGGTAGTTACCCACCAAAAATCACAATTTTTCACTGGCCCAATCATTACCAGTTTAATCCCAAAATCAGCCCTAATTTCCTGAAATTCCAGCCCTTCACTGATTTAACTTTCTCTTCCTTTTTCATATAAAACTCACTTGAAATCATTTCAAATCACCACAATCAGATATAAAATGATCATGTAAGGCCTCATATACATATACAAACTCTAAACAACTTCATGAATACATAATTACAAAATTCGTATCCAAAATAGGGCAGTTTTCTTCAAAATTCCATAACTCAGTGATTACTCGTCCACACTTCACGAAATTTTGCCAGAAAATCCCAAATAATATAGAGAAGATACAGTAAAAATTTCAGAATTTTTGGCCAATCCTATAATTGCCAGAATTTTCGACATGGCCATTTAACAAAAGCAAAATCATGAAAAGCATGCTCTTGATCCAATACCCATGACTCTAAACATCTCCCAACTCAATAAAAATTGCACAACAACTATCAATTTGATCATCCAAACAATAATCACAACTAAAACAACCCAAAAATTCAAAATAAAACAAGTTAGGGTTGTTAATTTACCTCACTTGAGGCTTGAAATAGAGAGAGGAGGAGGCTGTTTTGAGTGTTTTTAGGGGTTGGACAAGATAGCTAGCAGCAAGGGGAACTCGGGGCAGCTGGGAGGGGACCGGAAAAGTGGCCGGAACCACCAAAACTGGTGGCACAAAGGGGCAGCAGCTGCTGCCCCTGTTCTGGCGTGAGAGAGAGGGAGATGGGGAGAGATTAGTGTGATAATTTTGCTGAATTTTGTGGCTGGAAAAATCCTCAAGTAATAGATATATGTGGCTGGAAATTTTCCTCCCCAAAAGTAGCTTTTTGCTAATTAAAATTAGGTGCTAAAACGAGTAATTAGTGAAATAACAAAGATCGTAAAGTTTTGGGCTTTTGTTTTGGGCCCAACAAGCTACGTTTGGGCTTGAAGATTTTAAATCAAAATGTTGGTAACATTTTATATTACTCGGAATTAAAGTTTACCGAAGGTAAGAAAAGCATAATTTACTCACTGAGGCCTAATATCGATTCACCCGACATTTAATCAATCAATGAAACTCAAATTAACAATAAATGACACTTGTGTTGCAAAGTGGTACCCAACATGAAATATCTTCGCACCGGGATGATTAAATATGATAAATGAAGGTGGAAAATTTAAATAACATAATGGAACTCGTTAAATAAATAAATTAAGTGTAGTTGAATTTAATAAACATGACTTGGTTAAACAAATAACCATGAATGAGTAAATGAATAAACATGATTAATGAAATAAATAAAGATGATTTGAATAAATAAATATGGGTTAGGGTTGGGTTATTACAAGTTGTGGCAGATCCAATGTCAATCAGGGACCAGAAATATTGTGACAGATGCCCTGAATAGGAAGGCACGACATCCCTTGTGCACTGTAGTGATTACTCAATTGAATATCTTAAGAGAGCTTGAGGACTTAGCCATTCAATTAGTGTTGCACAGGAAGGCGAATGTTTAAATGCCGACACTTACCTTACAATCCTCCATAATGGAGGAAATTAGAGTGAATCAGGATGATGATCTTGAGGTCCAAAGAAAACCTTGAGAAAGGGATTCAATTTCAATGGATTTTGTCATGGGATTTCCTCAAATATAGGGTATGCCCGAGATCAGAGATTTCACGCCTGTTATGGCAAGCACTTCAAAGAGCCTTCGGAACTGGATTGAACTTTAGCAGTTCTTATCATCCTGAAAACGGATGAGCAAGCATCTAAAACTATCAATGGATCCAACTCTTTTAAGTTGATAGTACTTTACGACCAACATGTGCATTTGAAGAAAGTATGGAACTCCCAGCGGTCAACGTTGTGATAGCACTAGCAGAGAATCCTTTATTAAACATCAGGACAAAATAACGGCAGACATTGACAACAAATCATCTTATGAGTCATGAAGATCTTCTCTAGCATTCAATAAGGTGACACATGTTAGAAGATTCCTGAAAATATCCTATTGAAAGCAATAGAAATGCTATGTTGATAAAAGAAGGAGATTCCTAGATTTTCATGTATATAACAAGGTTTTTCAGAAAGTTTCATCAATTAAGGGTGTAAAGAAAGTTTCCCCATATCAATTCATTGAAAGGTTGAATTCCATAACTTGTCTACCAGATCTGCCTATATAACTCAAACACGTGCATAACGTGTTTCTTACCTCGCAATTCAGCCGATATATTTTAGATCCTAACCACGCTGTCATAATCAGCTCTATTGCAGTCATTGGGGGTCTTGTGTTTTCAAAAGCACCCAGTTCAGATATTATATCACAGGATTAAGCTATTAAGCATCAAGCAGATATCTTTAACAAAATTATTTTGAGCAAATCATACCTCATCAGAAACCACTTGAGAAACTGAGGACCAAGTGAAAGCCAAGTACTCATATTTAATTGAAATCACCTTGCATGATCGTTAAAGTTCATCAGTTTCGAGGACGAAACTCTTTAAGGGGGGAAGGCTGTAATAGCCCGACCCTAAATCATGTTTATTTATCTAATTAAGTTATGTTATTCATTTTTTCCATTTATTTATCTTATTTAATCATCCCAGTTGAGAGAATTCAATTTTGGACCCCACTTTGCAATTCACGTTTCATTTACCATATTAATTTTGAAAAAATTGATAGTAGGCCTCGATAACTATGATTTAAAAGATTAAATAATTTTTCCTGATATCACATTTAATTTCGAGCTTTGGAAAAGAAAAAAAAATTAAATTAATCGTACCCGGTTTGAGATTTTTTTCGAACCCGAGGTCATTTAAGGCCGATTTCGGCCCAACAAGTTCCTAATCTATTTGTTTAAGTAATTACCATCTATACCCCTAATTTAAAGTAGCAAAAGATATTCTTGGGAGGTATAAACTCAGCCAAGTATACTTGGATGATTTTTATCCAAGTAAATCAAGCAAGCAAAGGCCAAAGCTCTCCTTTCTCTCTCTTCCTCTCAACCTCCATGGCAGCCACCACCAGCCCCCTTCTAGCTGCTGTTCAAGGCTGCTGCCGCCACTCCCCGCCACCTCCGGCCACCAGCCCCTACCCCCAACACCACCAGCCATCATCCTCAACTCCTACCACCATCAAACACCACCTCAATCTTCATATATTCAAGCACAAAGTGAGTAAACTTCAATCCCTATCATGCTGATTTTTGATTTTGAATCTTGTTCTTGTTGGTTTTTATTGTTGATCATGTTATTTTGATAAGTATTAGAGTTATCTTTGAAGTGTTAAATGGTTGGTTAAGCAAGAAAGCATGCTAAGGTTGGGATTGTTCTTGATCATGCAAGTTTAGTTGAAGTAATGGATTTGGCTTGTTTTAAATGAGCTTTTGTGATAGTTGGCATTGGTAATGCATATCCAGATGTTTATGCTGATTTATATAAGTTATGGAGTTATTTTAGTGGGTGGTTATGTGAAGAAAAGATTGCAAAGATATGATTAGTGAGCTGTAAACAGACCTGAAATAGGGGTGACTTCGGGATTAAACTGGTACTGTTTGGCACATCCAAAATTCATGATTTTTGGTGTAGTGATATCTTGATGTGTTATTTCAATAGGCTTTGGAATTACTCAATTTTGAGTTGTGTGGACAAAGTTATGACCAATTTACTCAAGACCATGCAGACTACATTGAAACTGGGAACTGAACTGGAACAGTAACTTTACGTGAAAACTGGTATTGATTGGGTGACTGAAAAATTGTGCTTTTTGGTGTGTGGATAGATCAATGAGTTATCTTTCAAATGCCTTTTGAATCACCTTAATCCGAGTTCTGTGGAAAAAGTTATAGTCGTTTTTGTACAACTGCGCAGATGGGACTGAAATTGTGTATGTTTGTGTTCTATCCAAATTTTGGGGACATTACTATATGAATCATACTTTGTGTCCTGAAGGAAAGTTTTAGTGGACATTATGATCTTTTCATATTGGGGTTTTATATCTCAATTGGAGTTCGGGAGTAAAAGATATGGATTTTCTAAAGTAGACTATCAAGCGGTATTATGTGAAGAAAGAAATTAGTGCTTAACGGACCAAACTGTGGTCATTTGAGCCCCTATGAACCTCACAACACTCCTCATGGCATTAAACCTTTTATTATCCATTTCAGAATCATTACACAATCTATTATCCATTTCAAAAGTATTACACTTTTCATTATTCATTTCAGAAATATCAGAAACCCATATTTCAGTAGCTCAATCTTTCCAATTGGTCTATTTTGTATCAGTTTGTTGCATTTCAAGTTTAATAACTTTACTGATTTATTTTTCAGTTCATTTTGATTTAACTTGCCTTACATTGAAGTATTGGGATTGTAGAAGTCTTTTTCATTAATCAATTTCCACTAAAGTCATAAATTATGTTAGTGAACATGGTTTACTAACTACATTTATTTATAATGATACCTCTTAAACAGAAATGGGGCCTAGTCTATCATTTTTCATTGTGGATACGTATTATCAAGTGAGATATCATTTTAAAGATTTCAGGTACGTGCATTACCTGTATCTTTAGAAATCAGAGTGTATTTATCAACGTTATCATGTTTTGATAAGTACATCAATGAATCAGTTTACACAGTGATTTGTCAGTTAATTACTGACCCCGTCAGTTATCAGTTGCAGGGCATTGCCCTTCAGTTACCCGCGCGGCTTCAGGCCATGTCCCCCGGTTGGCTTGGCAGGTGTACACCTATCCATAGATCGTAACAGTATCAAGGGGTTCACTATCAAATAATAATCAACAATGCAGTTTTATATTCATCTCATTCCCTGTTTTGACCTTAAATGAATTGCAAAGCGGGCCCAACCAGTGTTTCAATGATCATTTAACAATTCAGGAATGCATGTACTGAGCTTCGGCTCACAGTTCGAAATGTTTTCATGTTTTGTTTTAGGCAAATGCTCAGAGAATTTCCTTCATGCTAACAAATCAGCTGAAGAGAATAAGTGAAGCAAGGAGATCCAGGTGGATCAGAAGTAATGCAGTATATGCATACCTTAAAGCTGTATGTTGAATTCTTCTGTGGATGAAGATGTAGACTATATAATGATTTATTTTACTATGGTTTATAAACCCTTCATGGGTTAACACTTGATGTGAGTGTATATATTTGAGGTTATGCTTAGCTATATTCTTTATAGCACTCATGTTTCAAGCCTTGTCCTTTTGGACGGCGGTAATGCCCCTATCATTGGGTTATCTAGATTATAATTAAGGGATTTATTAAGGAGGATATAAATAGTGAAATATGTTTAATTTGGGGCGTTACAACCTGGAGTTCGCAGCCGTGGTCTTTGCATTGAAAATTTGGAGACATTATTTATACCGTGCAAGATCTATACTGATCATCAAAGTTTAAAGTATATCTTCACCCAAAAGGAGCTCAATTTGAGGCAACGGCGTTGGCTTGAGCTGCTTAAAGACTATGATTTGTAGATTCAATATCATCCCGGTAAAGCAAATGTGGTGGCAAATGCCCTGAGTAGGAAGGCGCAACATAGCTCAAACATTGTGGTGATTACTCAATTGAACCTCTTAAGAGAACTTGAGGACTTTGGGATTCAATTGGTGTCCCACGGGCAAACAAATGCTCAATTATCAGCACTTACTGTACAATCTTCCCTAGTGGAAGAAGTTCAACTGAATCAGGAAAGTGATCCCGAACTCCAAAGAATAAAGCAAAATTTAGAAAAAGGGAAGTCTCCGGGATTTGTAGTACACGAGGATGGGACCCTGCGGTTCTAGAATCGCCTATGTGTGCCCAAAAACGGAGAATTAAGAAAGCCGATTCTGGAAGAGGCTCACAATACTCATTATTCAGTGCATCCAGGAGGCACCAAGATGTACAGAGATCTGAGACAATACTTCTGGTGGAATAATATGAAGAACGACGTTGCAGAATATGTGAATAAGTGTCGAACTTGCCAGAAAGTTAAAGCAGGGCATCAACGTCCTGTGGGTGAACTACGATCCTTAGAAATTCCCACTTGGAAGTGGGATTCGATCTCGATGGACTTTGTTATGGGTTTACCCCTTTCTGCCTCGAAAAAGAATGCTCTCTGGGTCATCGTTGATCGACTCACGAAGTCGGCTCATTTCCTGCCAATTAAGGATACTTGGAGAGTTGAAAGACTAGCCCAATTGTATGTTAAGGAGATAGTCCGTCTGCAAGGGATCCCTTTAGACATAGTCTCAGATAGGGATCACAGATTCCAAGCACGTTTCTGGCGAGTGCTCCAAAAGGTCTTTGAGACCAAACTAAACTTCAGTAGCTCTTACCACCCAAAATCAGATAGACAAACTGAAAGAGTGAATCAAATTTTAGAGGACATGCTGAGAACTTGTGTATTGGAGTTCCAAGGGAAGTGGGAGGGCGACTTATCTTTGGTGGAGTTCTCTTATAACAACAGCTATCTGTCCACCATCAAAATCGCCCCATTTGAGGCTTTATACAGGAGGAAATATAGAACCCCGTTGTGCTAGAGTGATTTGGACGAGGCACTGATTATAGTTCCTGAAATGATTCAAGAGACCACTGAAACAATAAGAAAAATTAGGAAACATATCAGGGTTGCCCAAAGTCGACAAAAAAGTTATACGGACAAAAGAAGAAGGCCTCTGGAGTTTCAAGCAGGCGATAAAGTTTTTCTAAAAGTTTCACCAACCAGAGGTGTCAAAAGGTTCAGAGTATGGGGCAAATTGAGTCTAAAGTACATTGGACCTTATGAAATCATTGAAAAGTTGAATCCCATTGCTTATTGTCTAGATCTGCCTGTAGAACTTGAACACGTACATAACGTGTTTCATATATCTCAGCTTAAGAAATATATTCCAGATCCGAACCATACCATTGTACCTGAGCCTATTGAAATCACTGAAGATCTAGTATATGAGGAGTGTCCTATCCAAATACTAGATCACAGGATCAAGCAGCTGCGCAACAAGCGGATACCATTGGTCAAAGTACTCTGGACCAACCACACCTTCCAAACTTGGGAGACCGAAGAGGCAATGAAAACCAAATACCCACATTTATTCGAGGTAATCCTACATGTTAAGATTAAGTTTATCAGTTTCGAGGATGAAACTTTTTAAGAGGGGAAGACTATAATAGTCCGACTCTAAATCTTATTTATTCATTTCATTAATCCATGTGATTAATTTCATCGCATTTAAATCATCGTTTCTTTGTTACTTCAATTGGGAAAATTTTAATGGGCCCTCACCTTGCAATTCGGATTTTTGTTCTTATCAAATTCTAGAGATCGATATTAGGCCTTGATATTTATGAATTAAGTGATTTAATTATTTTTCATGACAATTACAAACATTTTGGGGGGAAAAAATTTGCAAACGCACTCGGTCTCAGCTCTTTTCCAAACCGAGCCCGTTTAAGATCGATTTTGGCCCAATGAGACTTGACACTATTTGTTTTGCTAATTACCTTTAATTAGGCCTTAATTATACTTAGTGAAAAGGAGCTTTTGAGGGTTATTTTTGGCCAAGTATTTATTTTGACATGAGCCTTATTTTGCACCAAGTAATTCAAGGCACTTTCTCTCTCTTCTTCTCTCCTCCCCCTCTCTCTACCCCACGGCCTAACCCAGACCAGCAGTCCAGTCCCCTTTTGTGGTGTTTTCTGGCCACTTTTTGGCCAACCTCCGAGAAGAGTTGCAACCTCCAACTACCTCCCTCCACCGGCTATCATCTTCCACTCTTAAAAATCACCAAATATCATTTCCATCTCCACTTTTTTCAAGCTCAAAGTAAGTGACTTCAATCTTGTTCTTTGAATTTTTGATTTTTGCTTCTTGTTTTGGTTATTTTGATGATGGATCATGTTGTTTTTATTGAATTAAGAATCATCTTAGTGATGGATCATGGTGGAGTAGAAGTTGGATGATGTTAGCGTTCGGGTTTTGTCTTAATCATGCAAGCTTCATGTTCAAGTGTTGGATATTGATTATTTATCCTTGATTTTTCTCATCTTTTAATCTATTGAAGTTTATTATGATGTTTATGGTGTTTTGAAATGATGGGAGTGAGCTCAAGTTGACCCTAAGTTGGGGTTTTATTCAAGAATGCATGGTTTAGACAAACTAGTATTAAACTTGAGGTATGTGTATGTGTGACTAGAAAATGGGCTTTATTGGATATGAATATAAAGTGGAATTTAGTGTGGTGTTTTTGTATGATGTTGGGATGGACCAAAATGTGTTTACATGCTTTTAAAGAATGGTTTAAGTTAAGGGTTTGTGTGAAAAGTGGGGGAACAAACTCAAACAGTGAGGCTGGAATTTCTAAACAAATAGGACAACATTTGAGATGAAATTGGTAATGATTGGCTTAGCCAAAAATTATGATTTTTGGTGTGTAGATAGGTCAGTGTGTAAGCTTTAAAATGGCTCTTGAATCGCATTAATCCGAGATTTGTGGAAAAAGTTATGGTCATTTTGCAGAACCTATGCAGGATGGACTCAAAACTGACATGTTGGTGTTCTAGTCCCATTTTAGGAACCTTACCACAGGAATCATGTTTTGTGTCCTCAATGAAAGTTTTATAGGACTTCCTAAGCTTTTCATATTAGGGTTTTAGGTCCCATTTCAAGGGCAGGAGTATGAGTTCTAGTTTATTCTGTCTATACCCTCGTTATAAACCCGTATTCTCTGAACTTCCTACCGGGCCTTAAATCACATTTCTATAGTTTATTTAGCTTCAACATTTTAGTTTAATCTATGAACTAGTTTGTAAAGATTCTTCATAAGCCACTTTTATTTTAAAGGTATCAATTATAACAACAAGTTCGTTACTGACCTCATATTCCTGTAATGATCTTTTGAACAGAATCAAGGGCTAAGCTTTCATTCTGTCTACTTTAGTGCATCTTATTACTCTGTGAATTTGCATTTAAAACTTCCAGGTACGTTCATTGCCTGTTTCTTTAAAAATCAGCACGTATTTATCGAAATCGTAATGTTTTGGTAAGTACATCAAGGAATCACTTTAATCAGTTCTTTATCACAGAATTAGTGACCCCATTAGTTATCAGTTACAGGGTATTGCCCTTCAGTTACCCGCGCGGCTTGAGGCCAGGTCTCCCGGTCGGCTTGGTAGGTGTACACCTATTCACATATCATAATAGTTACTCATGGGTACACTAACAGATAATAATTGGTAATTCAGTTTTATATGCGTCTCATTCCCTGTTTTATAATTAAAATGAATTGCAAAGTGGACCCAAATAAATTTTCAATGAATCTTTAACATTACAGGAATGTGTATACTGAGCTTTGGCTCACAGTTGAAAATGTTTTCATGCTCTGTTTTAGGAAAGTGTTCAATGAACCGCCCTCAGGCAGGCAGGACGGCTGAAGGTGATAAGTGAGCTAGGACTGCCCATGTGACTGGCGGTGTATGAGTGCTGAGATGCTATCATATCATATTGTGATGTATTTTAGTGTTGAAACTATAATTTTTGAACTGAATTATGTATTTTGGTGTAACCCTTGAAATGGTTGGGATGTTGGAACCATTTCTGTATGTAACTACATGGTTTGAATGGTTGTGATGGTATGAGTGCCCCTTTTGAGGGTAAACTTTGGTTTATAGCTAAGTTTGAATGTATGTAAGGAAAGCCTTGTCCTTTTTGGACGGCGGTAATGCCCCATTCATTGGGTTATTATTACAATTGGTGAACTTAAGCAAGTAATGAATCATGTACTTTTTAGGGCGTTACACAATGGTCAACCGGGAGATAGTTTTG
>JAKOGI010003746.1:30000-43392 GCA_029747015.1 Carnegiea gigantea
GTTTATTACAATTACAAAGTATCTGTAAGTTTTCTTCAATTTTCTTATTTCAGTTTGTATTTTCCTTTTATGTACTCTGTGTTTTAAATTTTCTTAATAAAGTTTTCCTATTTTGTGTGTTTCTTTCGATCCTGTTCCCTTTTAGTATTAGAGCCATTTATGTGTCTATCTGTGCATGATATTTGATAGGCATTGGTCAGCCGTTGGTCAGCTATGAATGCACTGGTCAGCAGTGTGAGGTGGTCCCGAAAAGTGGTCCCGGTGGTCCCGTCTTTAATCTACACTGCGGGTGTAGACTTTTACCATTCACAACTTATGCACAAAATATGGCAATGGCTAGTAAGTTCAGAAAATTGTTGTCATTTAAGTTAGATAGTCATAGTAGTGATATAGTCAATAGTAATAAGTTTAGGACAAATGACCTTATTAAGGCCCTGTCTCCTGATAATTTTCACAAATGGGATATTCCCAAAATCAATATTGAAACTATTTACAAAATCAGTACATTTAGCTTTCAAACTGCTTTTTCAATCAAAACTCATGAGGAAGTCATGAGTTCACAAAATGGATTACAAACTATTTCCTTAATCAAACCAGAAGCAATTCAAGTACATTTAAAGGATAAATTCCGCTTTATGTATATTAGACATATTCAGGTTGCTGTTAAACCTTTCATTAGAAAAGGTATTAATGCACCTATCTACATGGCTTTAAGAGACAAAAGGTTAAAGAAATACAAATCGTCTCTATTAGCCATGATCAATACCAATATACATAACGGGCTAATTTTCTTCAATTGTTATCCAGACTTCCGTGTTGATCTTACATGTCCCATGACACCCGAAGCCTTAAGCTTGATGTTTATGTTCAAGATCACAAGTTTCACAATTTCAAAAACTTTGTAATTATGTATACAGCCTATTTCAGACTTATGTCTACAAACCTCAATACAAAATTTTCGAATCCCTTACCTTCAAACACAAAAGAAACAGTTTTACTTCAGATTGAAGATGACAAACCTCAAGTTTTTACTCCAAAACTTCTCAAATGGGATGAGATTACAATTTTCGAAGCTATAGTGCTTGAAGACGCTCAACCTGCTTCTACTGATAAATCCAGATAAATGAACGATATTGAGCAAATCATAGAAGAACCCAATGGCCGAGTTCTCTTACGATTCCGCTCATTTTGTGAACCTACAAATCTCCCTGGAACTTTTGGTAGTAGCAAATCATTTTTCGATTTCCACTTAGAAAGAAGTATCCCTCCATAACAACCACAAAAATATCGGTTCAGGTTGCCCATACCAGAACTAGTTATCAATGCTCCTCCATCTTGTTCTTCTTCAGGAATAGGATATGGATGCAATGTTCTTACAAGTCCAAATTTTACAATTGATTGACCTTTCCTAAAGGAAGATTATTACTTTGCTAGTAATGCTGTAACACCCCCAAAATGCTAATGATATGATTTACAAAAAATTGCAGCGGAAGACTTGATAATAGAAGGTGCTACCGCCGTCCTGATAAGGACAAGGCTCACTGAAATTATTTAATCTTGCAACTCATGCTCACAATCACAAAATCTATTAAACTGAAACACTTCAAGGCCAAAGTCCATGATAGTTCAACCATACCATGTACTAACTCACATTCCATACCACACAACTAACTTGACCCTAAGGCCGGTTCCAATATTCATGCTATGCTGAATCCACTATGAGCATCTGACGAGTTCCAAAAGAGCTTGCTAAATGGAGAAACATGTGATACTTCATCACCTAAAATGGAAAAAATGAAAATAATTCGAAAATATCATTTTAAAGACTTCAGGTACGTCCATTGCCTGTATCTTTAGAAATCAGAGTTCATTTATCAAAGTATCATGTTTGGTAAGTACATTAATGAATTAGTTTATACAGTGATTTATCAGTTAATTAGTGACCCCATCAATTATCATCTATAGGGCATTCGCCCTTCAGTAACCCGTGTAACTTCAGGCCAGGTCCCCGATCGACTTGGGAGGTGTACACCTATCCATAGATCGTAACAGTATCAAGGTGTTCACTATCAAAAAATAATTAGAAATGTCGTTTTATATTCATCTCATTCCCTGTTTTGACCTTAAATGAATTGCAAAGCGGGCCCAATCAGTGTTTTAATGATCATTTAACAATTCAGGAATGCATGTACTGAGCTTTGGCTCACAGTTCGAAATGTTTTTCATGTTTTGTTTTAGGCAAATGCTCAGAGAATTGCCCTCATGCTAGCAAAGCAGCGGAAGAGAATAAGTTGAGCAAGGAAATCTGTATAAATTAGCAGTGATACAGTACATGCATACTTTAAAACTGTATTTTGAATTCTTCGGTGCATGAGGATGTAGATTACATTAGTTAACACTTGATTGTGAATGGATGATCATGTGTGAATGTGTATAGTTGAGGTTATGCTTAACTATGTTATTTCAGGACACATACTTCAGGTCTTATCCTTTGGGACGGCGGTAACGCCCCTATCATTGGATTTATTAGATTACAATTGAGTGATTTATTAAGGAGAATATAAACAGTGAAACATGTTTAATTTGGGGTGTTACAAATGCTTACAAGCGCCAATGGTTCAAACAAATTGATCGAGACCTTAGAGAAAAGGTTAAACAAGTTTGGATAGCTAACGTGTAAAGGCTTGCAGTCAACATCCCCTTTTTCCTATGGTTTCTTACATTTACATCCCAAAAAGGTTTGAATGATGTTTATACACTCCCAAGTATAAATGTTCAAACCAACCTTTCTAAAGTTTGGCATCTTGCTAATGGTACAAGTATGGTCTCCGTCCATCCTCGTACGCACCAGCCCACGAAGATTTTTGCCAAGGAAAAGACTATTCACGCTTTTCCTTACAAAAGTGGCTAGGAGGGAATGGATACCGATACTGCCCAGCTTGGTGACATCAAAAAGGTTCATAAGTAAGCCAATCATACAAACGCCATCTTGAATACAATTATTGAGCAATTAAACCAGCTCAATGCCAAAACTGATTCCAAAAAGGACATGGCAAGCCCCAGTACAAAACCTCCTCCCTCTTTTACAAAGCATATCCAAACCATCTGTCAAATTAGATAGTATTCCCACAGCCGTTGTGGAATCTCTGCCTAAGCCAAAAAGCCCAAATTATGATCTTCTTCAAAAGATTTCTGAACAAATCGAAGCTATTGACAAGAAGAAAGCACTCGCTTGCATTGACAAAACTTGCCAACAAAAGGTTGACAGCACATCTTCCTTAGAAGAAGAAAAAGAAGAAGCTGTTACTAGTAGTAGTGACTCAGATGAGGTCATAGCTACTATCCAAAAGACGGGACCATCGGGACCCCCTCACACGGCTGACCAACGAATTCACAGCTAACCAGCGGTTGACCTTTGCGGCCTCTTTTCCTTTTGTTTTTTGATTTTTGTTTTTGTCACAGATCGTAAGGATCTTGAGAATCCTGAAGATCTTCAAGTGTAGGCTTTATAACGGACTTTGCTAAACTTGAATTGTCGTCTGACTCATCATTGTCGAGGAGCATTTGTAAAAAGATTTGTCTCATTGCTAGGTCATCTTTGAGGACTTCGAGGATATCTCTTTGTTTTTGTGTTGGTCCTTTGGATTTGGATTTTGATGAGGAAGAAGAGACTTCCATTTTGGTAGGGGTAGATGGTTTGGGTGCCGGTTATGTATTTTTGTCAAATGAGTGAATGTTTTGGAGGGTGTATTTTTTGGTTTTTATTTTGTAGAAATATTCAACATTGTCTTTGCCAAGGAGCTTGATTTTGTATTCATTCCACCATCTGGCTTTATAAATCCGGAGAATAGATGGGGGAAATGGATTAAGAAGATAATTTTGATATCTGTATTCCCAACAGAATATCCAGGCAATGTTGAACGTTCTAAAGAATTGCACTTCTTTTGTATTGGCTTCATAGGCGGGGGTGTTTACAATCCAGAAGTACTAACCTTCCTTAGCTTCACTGGGTAGGATAGAAGCAAAGCAAGCAAACATAGTCCACCAATGATAAAACCAGATTGCAAATGGAAATTGAGTTTTTTCGCGGAAGTTAAAGAATCAAGAATGATTTTGTGCCTTGTGGATCAACGCTTTTAGCCAGGCCCTTTTGTAATCAAGATAATTATAGGTGGCTGGTTCAAATGGAATAGAGAATTGTATTTCTTGTAATGGATCTTTCCATTGCTGGAAGCCCAAAATATTTTTGATAATGTATTTTGAATATAAAATGTAGAAGGGATTTGCGACATCCGTTGTATGAGTAATGTCAATAGACTGGGTGTCCGTAAGAATGAGTTCATAAAATTGTCGAGTTTTTAGGGGATGATCACCAAGGTGATGTGAGTCACCAAAGCTTCTTTGAACCAAGTCTTTTATGAAAAGATTTGTAGGAGCAATTTTGTAGCTAGTGAGAAAAAGGTGCTGTGTAAATCTGAGGAAATAATTATCTTGTGAGGGTTTTGTGACAACGGTTTTGTATGGTAAAGGTGGGAAATTGGCAAGAGATTGAAATGAATTTTTTTGTAGGAACAATTTTGTAGTCATCATTCTTTTGTATACCTTTGCCTTTGTCCTTCTTACTCATTGTGAAAACCTGTATAAAATGTGCTTTTCACTCTTTCCTTGCAAAAACTCTCTTGTAAGGAAGTTTGGTAGAGAATTGTTCTCTCCTTTGATAAATTCAATTTCAAAATCGAATGAACATAAAATTGCTTGCCATCTGGCAAAGATTTTTTTTGAAACTAAATTCTTAACATCTTTTTGTCAACATCTTTTGCAGATTTGCAATCAATTTGATGCAGAAATTTTTTGTAAAATAGATCATCTTGAAATTTAAAAATACATAGTACAATAGATAAAATTTCTCTTTTGATAATAAAATGATTTTGTCGCGAACCGAGCCAAATGCTAGAATGATATCAAACTAACTGTTCTTTATCATACATTCTTTGTTTAAGGATTCCTCTATAACCTGTGTCAAATGCATCAGTTTCTACAATCATGAATGAAGAGGGATGGGGAATTCCTAGACATGGTAAAGACTCGACCTTTTGTTTGGTTTGTCTAACAATGTCAGTGTGTATATCAGACCAAGGTTCAGGATTTTTCCTAAGTTTTCTATACAGGGGAGCACACAATTGTCGAAGATGAGTGAAAAAATTTGAAATTTAGTTAAGGCAACCAAGAAATAATTGTTGAAAGATTTCGTCCTTCAAATAGGAAATTTGATTTTGTTTCAATTGTAAAAGATTGAATTGTTTGTAAATTGAAGAATTTTGTAAAAGCAAAACTTCGCATTGCTTAGCAGCTGAAAGAAAATTGAAAGAGATTTGTTCGTCAAGAATCTTGGTATGAACACTAGATTCATTAACATAAAATGGATAAATTTGTGTTAAAAATGGAGTATTAAGAATTATATCATGAGTAATATTTTGTACAATAAGAAAAATATTTTACAAAAAGATGTTTTACAAAAAGATGTTAAGAATTTAGTTTCAAAACAAATCTTTGCCAAATTGCAAGCAATTTTATCTTCATTCGATTTTGAAATTGAATTTATCAAAGGAGAGAACAATTCCCTACTAGATTTCCTTACAAGAGAGTTTTTGCAAGAAAAGAGTGACAAAACACATTTTATATAGGTTTTCACAATGAGCAAGAAGGACAAAGACAAAAGCATACAAAAGAATGATGACTACAAAATTGTTCCCACAAGAAATTCATTTCAATCTTTTGCCAATTTCCCACCTTTACCATACAAAACCGTTGTCACAAAACCACCCATAAAACCCTCATAAGATAATTATTTCCTCGGATTTATAGAGCGCCTTTTTCTTACCAACTACAAAATTGCCCCAAAAACTCGACAATTTTATGAACTCATTCTCACAGACACCTAGTCTATTGACATTACTCATACAACAGATGTCGCAAATCCCTCCTACATTTTATATTCAAAATGCATTACGAAAAATATTTTGGGCTTCCAACAATGGAAAGATCCATTACAAGAAAGACAATTCTCTATTCCATTTGAACCAGCCACCTACAATTATCTTAATTACAAGATGGCCTGGCTAAGAGCATTTTTTCGCAAGCTAGAAATTCATTCTTAGTTCTTTAACTTCCATGACGAAGCTCCATTTACATTTCTAATATGGTTTTATCATTGGTGGACTATGTTTGCTTGCTCTGCTTTTGTCCTACCCAGTGAAGCTGAGGAAGGTTGGGACTTCTGGATTACAAACACCCTCGCCTATGAAGCCTATACGAAAGAAGTACAATTCTTCAGAACGTTCAACATTGCCTGGATATTCTGTTGGGAATACAGATATCAGAATTATCTTCTTAATTCATTTCCCCTATCTATTGTCCGGATTTACAAAGTCAAATGGTGAAATAAATACAAAACCAAGCTCTGTGCCAAAGAAAATGTTGAATATTTCTGCAAAACAAAAACCAAAAAATACACCCTCCAAAACATTCACATGTTTGAAAATAAATACAAAACTGGCACCCAAAACATCTACCCCTACCAAAATGGAAGTCTATTCTTCCTCATCAAAATCCAAATCCAAAGGACTAGCACAAATACAAAGAGATATCCTTGAAATCCTCAAAGATGACCTAGCAATGAGACAAATCTTTTTACAAAAGCTCCTTGACAATGACGACTAAGATGACAATTCAAGTTTAGCGAAGTCCATTGCAAAACCCAGGATTAAAGAAGTTCATGACTCTCAAGAACCTTATGATCTATGACAAAACAAAATTCAAAACAAAAGGAAAGAGCCAGCAAAGGTCTTGGCCTTTGGCAAAAGTAAGGGCCATTACAATCAATAAAATTTTTATTTTGCAGGTGAAGACAAAACTGTCGGCAGACACTATTCACTATAGCTCCCCGACATTTCACTATTCATCTACAGTACCGACAAGTTACTATTTATTAATAGTTTTCAAGGACAAAATTTTCAAAAGTTGCACAATACAAAGTTGTTACCTTTTGACAATTGCAGTCTAACTTTCGGCGCATGGCAAATGAAAATAATTGGATATCATTACGCCTTTATTATTGAGCTCTTCCCAACTCTATATAAGGCAGACATTTTCATCCGAAGAAAGCATCGAAAATTCAGGACATCAAAAATGAAAACAAACTCTCATCTACAAAACTCTTCCCTCTCCTCTTTAATTCTCTTCTGTTTACAAATCCCAGTATAAGTTCTACAAATCGGCAATTTGTAAGTTTATTAATATTACAACGTATCTAAAAATTTCCATCAGTTTTCTTAATTCAGTTTGTATTTTCCTTTTACGTACTATGTGTTTTAAGTTTTCTTAATAAAGTTTTCCTATTTCGTGTGTATCTTTCGATCTTGATATATATATAATATATATAATATATATATATATATATATATATATATATATATATAGATATATATATATATATACATACATACATATATATATATATATATATTACACACACATATACACACATATATATATATATATATATATATATATACATATATAATATATATATATATATTATATATATATATATATATATATATATATATATATATATATATATATGTGTGTGTGTGTGTGTGTGTGTGTGTGTGTGTATGGTAGGTGTCGATATATATATACACACACACATATATGTAAATAAATATATATGAACGTAATATATAGATTATACATATATATATATATATATATATATATATATATATTCTCATATATATATATATATATACATATATATACATATATAATAATATACATATATATAACATATCTATATATCATATATATATATATTATATATATATATATATATATATATATATATATATATATATATATATAGATATATATATATATGATATACAACCACACACACATATGTATATATATATATATATATATATATTATATATATATATATATATAATATATAATATATATATATATATTTACACACATATACATAATATATATACACACACACATATAAATAATATATACATATATATATATAGATATATATATATATATATATATATATATATATGTACATACATATATGTATAACGCGCAAGGCGCTGCGCACACACACACACACATATATACAGTATTCTATATAAATATATATGTACATATATAATATATATATATATTATATATATTATATAGAATATATATATATATATATATATATATATATATGTACATGCATGCATACATACATATATGTACATACATGTTATATATATATATAGATATATAGACTATTATAGATATCTATATATATATATATATATATATATTATATATATATATATATATATAGATATATATTGTAATACCCGCATACATTATATTCCGTTAAGTTGTTCGTAATGCCTTTTTGCGCTATGAAAACTGTATTTTATTAGCGATATAAGCTAAAATTACTTTCTAAGTGCCTATTTGAGCGTTAATTTTATTAAAAAGGATGTTATTGTCACTGTTATTGTTATTATTAATATTATTATTAGTTTTAAAAATCTTTCGATGATTTTTAATAAGCGTTATTAACGGTTATTAACGGGTACTAAATCGATTAGGAACCCGAATAAGATTTGGTTGTCAACCACAGAGGAAGTTCGATGGTTATTAAATCGAACCTTGTCATATTTGGGAACGAATAGTTGATGAAAGATTATGTTATAGAATTGGGATTGAAGTTTGGGTTCTGAATTGGATTAGCGGTTTCAAGTATTGATCAGTTTGAACCAAAAATAAATGAAAGAGAGTTGGGAGGGGCAAATTGGTAATTTTGTGCGCTCCCCTCTTTTCTTCCTCACCTGGCCGCGACGCCCACCCAACAGCCTCTCTCTCTCCTCTTCTCTCTGATCTTCATATTCTTCCTCTCATCTTCTCTATACACATGCCCCTCAAGCTCGAATTTGCAGAGAATTTGTGCCGCCTACACCTGCTTCGACCACCCCTTCAGCCATATCTCCAAACTAGTGACAATTGGTACGAATCTGGGCTGAAATTCAGAGCAAAACCAACCACGTTTTAGGCAGTTTGGGCGTCGAATTGAAGCTCAAATGCGTACCCAGGTATAGCCATGCAGTTTCACTCTTAGTTGCTTCAATTTTCTATAAACCAAGGTAGAAATCACTGCTTCCAAACACCCGACTCAACCTCGAATCAGTAAGTGAGTTTTGGATCTGTTTTAGGGTTTGAATTTTGGAAATTTCGGCGTGAATTGCATGCTGCTCGCTTCACCAGTGGGCAAGGTCAAAAATTGGAGGTGTTTGGGTACCGAAAGTCGAGCCCAAAGCCTTCAAACGAAACCCTAGCTTAGAATTGAGGTGAGGGTTCCTTTCCTCTTAAATTACTATTAATTTCAACGATTTTTAACTAAATTAGTTAGTGCATGTTAATTCTGAGGTTAGAAATCAGTTTGGGTGAAATTGGAGTCAGAGTTGATAAATTACGAACATGGTACTGAATTTGGGCTAATTGCATGATCATTCGATGCATGGCTGAATATACCAGTTAATCGAGGATTGTAAAGTAAGTAGGATGTTGTCATTGGACTGTCATAGCATGAGTTTGTCGCACTTAAATTCTGTTTGATGCTTAGTGATGCTAGTTGAGCAGTTGAAGTAATTATGGAAATAACTAAATTATGTCTAAGGGCTATATTTAATTCGGTTTGGGCATGTTAATAGTCTATTCGTTGTAATTTCAACGAAACATTATACTTATGGATATCGGTTTGCAAACTAAAAAGCAAAATTTCGCTTTAAAGTCTCGATTGCTTTAGTTGGTACACTTGAACACTATGTTGGTTATTAAGCGTGAATGTTAAACCAATTTATGATCGTTCTATGTATTATTGGTTTGTGTGTGCCAATATTGAATCGAGCATGGTAGTTAGATGGCTGGAGGTTGAACTATTGAGTGGTTTGAGATTCTTGTGGTCGTTGTTGTGTAAGGAGAGAGTTTGGATTGTGAATTAACGCGATCATGTGGATTGCGAGGCAATGTGTGGCTCACTGAGTAGATTCTGCCGAGTTGTGTTATGAAGTGTATGAATGTGCTATGTGTAAACTCCTCTCCCCTCAATGTGCTATGTGACCAATTCTTGAAACTTAAGACATCTTTAAAAAGAAGGGTCACTTAGAAAGCTTATTTTTATGATTTCAAACACTTTTAAGTGCCTACCAATTGCCTGTTAGTTGATTAAGATATTTGTGGCCTGAAAGAGATCCTAAATCGTCAACTACTCAGTTAGTGACTCAACTGAATAGTCAATAGGTTTAGGAAGTTTAAGAGTGAACTAAAAGTGAATTTGAAAATGTTTAAGGCATTGGTTTGTTAAAAGAATTTAAACGACCTAGAAAAGAGCATCTTAAGGTGCTAATTATGAAGTTTAGCTAATTTATATACTATTTGCTTACTTAGTCCTCTATTGAGCTTCAAGTTATGAGCATGTAAAAACCATCATAATTTAAGAAGCGTTTACGTTGAAAGTTTACGAGAAAAACTTGTTTGCCTTATAAACAAGCCAAGTGACTTTAGTTTTTGAATAATAGCAAGCTTGGAACGTTTTAAGCCATCAGTTTACTACGACACCCTCCTTTGAGTTTTAAAAAGGGATTAAAACGAGTTAAAAAAATGACAACTGAGGATTTTACTACGAATGGAGTTTGAATTAAATGGTAGCTAAGTGCTTTAAGTTCCAAAAGGGTTTCGTTTTATGAATTAGTAAACAAATTACTTTTATAGGAAGCTTTTAAGTTAAAAACGGGGTCATTTTACGGATTAGCAAGCGTATTTCATTCACAAGAAGCTTTTAAAGTTAAAAGAGGAGTCGATTTACAAGTTAGTAAACACATTACGTTTATAAGAAATCTTAAGTTAAAAACGAAGCCTATTTATGTGTTGGTAAACTTATTACGTTAATAAGAAGCTTTAAGATTAAAATGAAGTCAATTTACGTGTTAATAAATCTTATTACGTTTATAAGGAGCTTATAAGTTTAAAATGAAGTCGTTTTATGAACTAACAAATGTAGTACGTTATTAAGAACCTTTTAAGTTGAAAACGAAATCGTTTTACGGTTTAGCAAACTTATTACGTTTATACGAAGCTTTTCAGTTAGAAACGAAGTCGTTTTACGAATTAGGAAACGTATTACTTTTACAAGAAGCTTTTAAAGTTAAAAGTAAAGTCGTTTTACAAATTAGTAAACGTATTACGTTTATAAGAAGCTTTTAAAGTTAAAAGTAAAGTCGTTTTACGAGTTAGTAAACGTATTACGTTCATAAGAAGTTTTTTTTAAAAAATTAAAAACGAAGTGAACTATGAGCATTTAGTAAGGTTATGATCGTTTTGAAAAAAGGTAAGTTTTCAATATAGTAAGCAACTGAAGAAGAGAAATGAAATACGTTTTTAAGGACTAAGAAAGTGCTAGGCAATTGGCCAGGGTTAGGAACTGGACTCAAGATATGATTATCTTGGTGTGAGCTGTTCCTGGAAACTGAACTCAAGATATGAATTATCTTCGTGTGAGCTATTCCCCAAATAAGTTATGATGTGTGATGCATAAGAAAACCTTGAGGGGGACTAGACTCAAGATATGATTGTCTTAGTGTGAGCTGTTGCCCCACAGAGGACAATATCGAAGTTAGAGTTTATCTGTTGAGACGCATTTTGTCCAAAAGTTAAGTACGTATACCCCAGGGATAACGTGAGTTGTGAGTGGCGATCTCACTTAGGGGCAGTGTAAACCTTCCCTAGCCAGCACAATAAGATGTTTTTATGCTATGAGTAAGTTTCTAATAAGTAAGAAAAGAAGTTGGCATTCGCAATTTTAAGTGTTTCAGAAAAGAAAGATTCATAAGGGCCATTACGAGGCCATATTGAATAAGATTTGAAAAGCTTATGAAGGTCGTTAGAGGACCATTACGAAAGAAGTTCTTTTAAAGAATACGAGCCTTAAGAGGCTGTGTAAAGTGTTTTGAGAAAAGA
Organism: Carnegiea gigantea; assembly: GCA_029747015.1. NCBI lineage: Eukaryota > Viridiplantae > Streptophyta > Magnoliopsida > Caryophyllales > Cactaceae > Carnegiea > Carnegiea gigantea. The sequence continues at coordinate 42,088 of JAKOGI010003746.1, forward strand.
AAGAAAGCTTTTAAATGTGCACCTCCTGCTCATCTTTTATGAAAGAATTTCGTAGTATAGTCAAATGAAGTTTCAAATATTGCATTGTTTGTGCAAGCTTTTCAATGTGCATATTCTATGCAAGCATGCTTCTTGCCAAGTCTTTCTTACCAGTTTAGATGTTTCGAGAACTTTTAGAAAGAATTATAAGCTTTAAAGGAGTTGGTGTGAATTATACACCATTCTTGGTATTTATCAAGAGTCACTCTGGCTTCAAAAGTGAGTTTGAAAGTGTTTATATTCAATCCTTGTTGCCTACTAGTTTATGTGCCTGGATGCATGCCAGTAGGAAAGTTTAGTCAGTAAGAACCAAGAATTGAGTTGAGTGGTTGGAATGAAGTTTATAGAGGGTAATCATTCGTTAGGGACTATGATTTCCTGATATGATAATAAAGCATGTATGCTTGATATATGGCTATTATTAGTATTATTGCCTATAACTGTTTTGGTTTTAAGGAGTAGGGCAAATTCTCACAGAGCTTCTGGTTGCTCATCCCATTATTATTCCCCTTTTTCCTAGGTTCAATTTCAACAGGTATGAGAGGTCCTTGAAGTTGTTTTGATGCCAACCCCTCAGAAGTCCCTAAGAGCTTTGCAAAGTGTTTAGTGCATACCATGTTGTAAATTTTTAAGTTCATTATTGTATGTGAAAACGTGTAGCCGGCTCTGTACCTGTATATGTAGTATTCTGACCCTTGTTTTAGTTGTTTGATCGTTAGTGATCCGCGCGAGTGGCCCAAGGCAATGAACTTGGGTTATTTTAGCATATGTCATACCTTATTACCAGTTTATAGGTGCCCCTCACAGAGCTAAGACCTTAAAATGTTACTAAAACAAGGGAAACTCTGCCAGTTTTATTTTAGAAAGACTATCTCAATGTTAATCCAAACCCTCGACCTTCAAAAGCCTTAACAATTTCCCTCTAGGAAGCCCTAGATGTGTGACTCTCCTTAGGTTGGGGGCGTTACATCAGGTGTTGTGGATATATATATATATATATATATATATATATATATATATATATATATATATATATATAGATACACATATATATATATATATATATATATATATATATATATATATATATATATATATGTACGCGTATATACACACACAGACACGCACACACATATATGTATACACACCCAAAAACATATACATATATATGTTTATACATTTGTGTATATATATGTATATGAATATATACAGATACATGCATATGTATATATATGTATGTGCATGCCTATATATATATATATATAT
>JAKOGI010003747.1:0-43379 GCA_029747015.1 Carnegiea gigantea
TATATGTATATATAAGCTGAATGTCAGCAAAGGACTTATCTTTTTCCCAATATTTTAGGGGATTGTCATCAAAATTGGCTTGGAGGAGTGCTTTAACTTCTTCCTCAAGGCGGAATTCAAGTGCTTTTTGAGTAGTATGCAAAGCTTGAATTAACTTTGCTGGGGTTTTTAGCTTTGAATGCCATTTTTTCTGGTGTTTATAGGGGAATTCACCATGTTGGCTACGCAGGATAAAAGAAATGTGGGTGCGCATGGTGGGATTCTGAATGATCGGGGAATGAATCCAATGACCACAAGGTGTAAGAAATTTGATCAGGGAATGATCAGAGCTATATTCCTTAAAACGTTTAAGGAAATCAACACCTAAAAGAATGTTGTAGGTAGCATCTTTTGGAGCATGAATGACTGCAGTAGGAAGGGGTATAACTTTAGAGATCCCGGTTTGGCTATCAGGAATAGCAATGAATTGACCAAATACAGCTTTAGTTAGCTTGGTGATTTGGCCAGAGGCAACCACGACTTGGAGTGGTTTGCGAAGATCTTTCCAATATTTTTTGGGATAAACTGTGGCAGAGGCCATAGTGACATCTGAACCTGTGTCTATCATGGCATGAAAGCATTCAGGCTTCTGAAACCTATAAACAAGTTCAACCTTATTGTAGGGGACCCTAATCATGGATACGAATGGCTTGAATAATTGCACCATTGAGCTTAATAGTTAAGACCTTATCGGTGACTGTATAAGTTGTCTCGGCTAGGAATCTCATTCCTAATAATAGATCGGTTTTTGTGTTAAAAGGTTCAGGTTCTATGTGAATAATTCTTTCAACTGAGTTGAATAAGATAGGAACATAAGAAATTTTATGTTCAATGATTTTTGGATGCAGGTCTTTTCCAACGTAGTTTTGTTGAAGAGAGGGGTTGATCCAGACCAAACCATCGTTCCAATTGGTAAGGTAGATTTTAGTTACAAGCTGGTATATTGCTTGTCTTGAAGAGGGAAGTCTGAATGACTCATTTCGAGGAAGGGATTTGAGGATTGATCCATCAATAGAATATCTTCTGGTCATACTTAACTTTCGATCAAAGAGAGGTTTTGGTTGGATGTCCATTTCTCAAGCTGGTTCTATACTGGGAATGAATGACCGTGATACCTGTTGTATCTCACAAACATCAGAAAAGATATCATCAATTTCGATATTTTCTTTGTCAACAAATTTGTCTATCATATGAGTGTTACTGAACATGTAACTTATCATTGTATAGATGGTGAATGGGGAATGATGAAGACTATGTAATAAGTCTGTCCTTTGGAAATTATAGCAAAGATTTAGGGCACGGTTTGTGGCTAAATCAGTAATAGGGATACCATATCCTGGATATGTGGTAAATCCTAGGTTTTGGCACTTTAAGTTTCCTTTTAGGATTCCTATCAAAAATTCAGCTCTGTTAGCAATGCGGTTATGCATAAGGGTTATCATGATGGGTGTGTCAAGCCTCTTTTGAAAGTTAGCTTTAATATGGATTCGTACGGCACCAAAATGAATATATCCAATTTTGTGTCGGTCCTTTTCTGGTATGGTTCGAATTTTTCGTTTTACCTGGTCAAAGGTAATGAGAAGTAATTCAACCTATCCAGTTGCAATATCTCCTGGGATGGATTGTTCCTACACGTTAGTGCCAAAATACTGGATATTCTTTCATTTGAATATTCCTAAGAAGTTTTTTCGAAATCCTTCATGAGGGTCAAGCTTCATATTCTGCTCCATAACTTTTTGATATTTCTTTTTATCAAATAACACTTCTTTTGAATAAGCACCTGAAGCTTTTGCTTCTTCGTGTTCTTCATGTGCTTCTGTCAGAGTCATCTTCTAATTTGCTCAAACAATTCGTCAGAATATGTTCCTACAAAATTAATATTTTTTGGCATTCGTTGGCAAAGTGTCCTTTGTCATTGCAGTTCCAGCATCTGCAATCCTGTTTCTGTATTTGTTTAGATGCGGGTTTAGTGGCTACATATTTTTTGCTTGTTTTCTTCCTTTTAAAGAATCATTTTTTCTTTTTGAAAGGTTTAGAAAAACGTTTAGGGGAACTTCTTATGTTTTTTCCTTTAGCCTTCTTGGCTTTAAACTTTTTCTTTTTAGGCTTGTCGAAAGAACAACCGAATTTACTAGGGAAATACATTTGATCTTTGCATTTCAATTTCTTTTGATCTTTTTGTAACCTCCTTCTTTTGAAAGCTTTCTCACATTCGTATGCAAGGATAATTCTGGCAAACTCAATACGTGCTCCTAGCGTATCTGTTCTTTCTGGCCTGTCAGCAGCATTCCATCTGCTAAAGATTAGCTCGCTCCATGGATAAGGAAGCTCAGTAAAAAAACATATCGCTATGAAAATTTAATGAATTTTGAGTTGCTGATGAGATTTCAGCCTTATAATAATACTTCTCAAATTCACAAATATAAGCATCAAAATAATTAATGTCGCATATCTATAAATTGTAAAGCATAGTCAAATATTTTTGCTTTTTAATTCGTTTTTCAGTTAAACGATGTTGGGCATAATCCTCTCCTAGAAATTCTCTTCGAATTTCATTTTCAATAGTATTAATGATTGTTTTCGAATCATTTGTCGTTGTACCTCCTAGGTATCTTCCTTTGGTTTCTTCAAGCAACGCGGTTAACCAATCTGCAACTTTTCCACTTAAGGTTAATGGAATAAAAATTTTTAAATCATCACCTTCCGTTCTAGTGACTCCTTGATGGATCAAAAGAGCTTTAACCCAGTCTTTAATAACTTCGTCAGTGTTTGTTACACAATCAATATTCAATACAGCACCTGCATTAGTTAAAGGATATGCATGTCTAGGGTGGGGGAATAAATGTCTTCCTCCTACTCTTCTATTTCTACTAGGTTCATGTCTGTACCTATACCTGAGTGATTCTTCATCTTCACTACTAACCACGTGTTCATCGCATTGAGTCTGAGTTTTAGGACGAGCTTCCAATGCTCTACTACCAGAGGCTCCACTCCCACAAGCTCCAGATTCTGGTACGACCATTGGGTGTGATTGAGATTCACCTGTTGAATTTTCCATATTACATTGTAACTGGAGTTCATTAATCCTATTCAAGATTTCATCTTCCTCGTCGGAATTGGCTTGATCATATTCTCTTTCTAATTCTTCTAGAGAATAAAAGGTTCTGACCATATTACTTATGGAAGGATAACTGGTTTAGTAGGATCACATGCAGAATTAAATTGTATGCGTCTACGCACTACTCGTTGCTCCTCTATTGGCTTAGTCCTTTCTAAGACTAACTTCTGGACTTCTCCTAGGCCTTCATATATGCTATTTAATTTAGCATCAATTGTTTGGCCAGTTAACGTTTGTTTTCATAATTCCTTATATGGAATTTCATTACTACTACTCGCTCTATCCATCACTTAGGTCTGATAAAAATTCACGCACAGGGCTTATTCGTTCAGGCTCAACATACCAAATCTCGTTAGCTAATTCAGCTTGTTCAAGAGTATAATTCCAGTCTAATAATTCATTCTCCTATGATCTGAGACATAAAATATGGCTCTGATACCATTTGCGGATAACTTCTAAAATTTTCTTAAAGATCTGTCTAATCATGTGAACTACTGCATTCAAAATGATTCCTAGACTTCTTTAGTCTTCGTTCTCTAAACCTTTGATACTTATAATCATAATTTTGCTTATGCCTTCTCATCATATTATCAATAAAAGCAGCAGCTCCTTTTAATTGCTCTAATAACTCAACTTGTAAGTTTAAAGAATTGAGGTGGAACTGTTCCTCATATTCAAAAGTTGTTCGGGGGCTAGGGATGATGACTTCTCCACCAGCTAAAATAAGAGGATGATCATAAATTTCATCACTAAGGGCTTCTCGTCCTTGTTGAGTGACTCTTAATAAGTCTTTCTTAACCTGGATTAAGAATTCAGCATTTTCTTGTTCATTCTTGCATCTCTCTAATGCTTGATCTATAATAGCTTTAGCATGCTTTTGTTCAATTGATATGGGATTCATGAGGTAATTCTAGGTTTCAAGCAATCAAATAAGATCAACAATAATATTGTTATATGCATCAATAAAACAATTAGTAAAAGCATATCTGAATTAAGAACATCGTTAAACATATATTCGATCAATACCTTACTGGGTACTGCCACTTCGCCAACGACCTCTTGTCTACGGCTACTTCTCAGCCAACCAAAGGTAATCCAGATCTACCGATATGTTGAAAGATTTTGTTAACCCAGATGTGTAGAAACTAAGAGTTTTATTGCTGATAACAATATTACATTGATCTTCTTAAATCACTCTACTCCCTAAGGGAGTTTTTACTCACTCATGATTTCTTTTTCTCTCTCTGCTAATTGATCCTCTTGGATCCGATGCCCCTTTCAAATGCAAGGGCCATGTCTTAAATAGACTTCTTGCCCCAACATGTTACATCAACTTTTCTAAAAGTAAAAATAATGCATTGCTTTTCGTACAATAATACATTACTTTAGCAATTGCATGTACTGTTGATAGTGCGCTTCATTTAACGATTCCTTCGTACAATAATGAGTTGCTTGGGTGACTCAGCTCTAATTTTTAGCCGTTGATTGTGCCACAATTATTCCGCCCGTTGTTCTTTGAGCATCTGCTTTTCTGGCAGTGGGTCCAACACACTTCCTTACATTCTACGTGGACAAATACAGCATCCTGGTGTCTTTTTTTTATGGAGTTGACTACATAGATATACCTGTGTAGGAAAACTCCCTGGGACACGACAGGTAGAGATAAGGCTAATGCTACCAGTTATCTTGTTGAGGGCATCGTATCGGGGCGTACAATTCCCTTCTGCAAAGACAAAAATATTGTTGGGTGTATTATACATAAACCCTTTGTTAGTTTCTCTAATATGAGACAGCTTCTTTAACAAAACAGCAAATCCTTCTGCCCTTCGGTGGCATATCCATGATTCATTAATGTCTTGGCATTGCAAACTTTTTTCTTGTTGAATTTTGATATTGGCTCTGTTGTGTTATTATATTTAGTTTTGATGATAACAAATCCAAGTGTAAAAATCTATCCAAGTAATGTTGCTCCGAACACGATCTCCAAACAGGCCTAACTGGTGTTTGTGATCTTTATTGTATTAACTGATTTGCTACATATGAGAATGTCTTCTAGACAGGTTTTACTTGGTGATTCTATATTAAGTCAAGAACACCATCTCGACAGTTGATTGTAAAGCGTGTTCCTGAACTCTAGCAATGCAAAGACCAACCCCAGCAAACAAGGTGGCCTTGGTGTTCACAGCAGCTCTACAAATCTCGGACAAGATGACTGTTTCAAAACAAGAAGTCTTGGGTATATAGGTTTTATTTAATTAGACTCTTGTTAATATGCCAATATTGAAACATCATTTTAAACACCTCTTGAATCGGTATTTGCACTAAAGTACTTCAGAATACCAGTTGCGAACAACCCTGCAAACAGGGTGCCTAGGGTGTTTCTGAACTGCAGTGGCCATACCCGATTATTTTTGAAAATTCATTTTGGTTGGCCAAGATTTCTAGAATACTTTCCTTGAATTTCAAAACTGCTATTTCTCTGGAAAGGATATTTCCTGAAAATATTTTGGGAGAATTTCGAAAATAAGTTTTGGAGATTTGCCAAAACTTAAAGGAAAAAAATTTCCTTTGACTATATTTTCGGATTTGGTAAAAGCTGAAAATCTCTTTAAACCTCTTCACGGTTATGAGAAGATAAGGGTTATCTTTTAAGATAACAAAATCCCTTATATTTTGGGATAAATTAATCATTAGCTGTTGGATAATTTTGCAAAACAATTTTCATACTTAGCTGATTCTGTGGTTTATGACCGTTGGTTTTTTTGTTTAAAAGCCTCAGCTTTTTCTCTCCCAGCACATACACACAGACAGATATATACAGATATTAAAAACACTCGAAAAACAGAGAGATAGAAAACTCGGTTTGAATTTGCATAAACACAGCCTTTTGAAAAATCCAAGAAAATCAGAAAACTCGGTTTACACTCAAAGATTCTTGAGCTTCATTCTGAAAAGCAAACCGTGATAAGCTGTGTTTGATTTTGAGTTTTCATACCATTGGCATAATAGGATCTTCATTGTACCTTACATCTGCTTAGTGAGAAGCACCCCTGTAAGGTGTTTGTAACCCTGATCTTGAATCAGAAAAGTGAGTGAGTGTGTCCTAGTCGTGTGGACTTGGACGTGTCTAATCTTGCGAAGGTTGGACGTGGTGTAACCTGTCTTTGGGAAGAAGGTTACGTGGTTTCAAGTTGTAACAAGGTGTGTTACATTTGTAACGTGTGAAGCCCGTTAGTGAAAGTGGTTAAATCCTACACGAGGTAGGTCGTGGTTTTCCACACCTCAGTTGGGCTAGAGGTGTTTTCCACGTAAAAATTGTGTGTGCTTTATTTTCCGCATCTATCTTGGTGATTTTCGCCTCTACAATATTTGAGAACGCCCCGTGCAAACAAGCCATCAGGATGTTTGTCACTTGAGAACAACCTCTGTGAGGGTGTTTATTATCTACAACGCGAAAATCAGATACCACAATTCACCCCCCTCTTGTGGTTGGATACTCACGAACTCAATAAGTGGTATCAGAGCGGGTTCTCTTACAAAAGGTTAACACCTTGAGAGATTCTGAAGATGAGTACCCCACAAGGAATTATTGAAGGGCAATCCATTACTCGTCCACCCTATTTCAACGGCCAACATTATAGTTGGTGGAAGAATAGGATGGAGAACTATATTCAGGCAGAAGATTATGAGTTATGGATGCTCATCAAGAACGAGCCCCTTGTTCCCACCAAGGTGCTTGAAGATGGTAAGAAGGTTCCCAAGGAATCCATAGAATTTGATGCCGAGGACTACAAGAAAATGGAGAAAAATGCCAAGGCCAAAAAGCTTCTATATTTTTGGCCTAGGACCCGATGAATACACTCGCATCTCTGAGTGTGAATCAGCCCAAGCTATCTGGAATGCTCTGCAAGTTGCTCATGAAGGTACGAATCAAGTTAAACAATCTAGAATTGAGCTACTTATGCGACAATATGAGTTGTTTGATATGGGTGATCATGAAACTGTGATGGACATGTATACACGGTTCACCCCCATCACGAACGAGTTAAAATCCCTGGGAAGATCTTTCACCACTGAAGAGTTGGTGAGGAAAATCCTCAGAATTTTACCTCGCACCTGGGAGGCCAAAGTAACAGCCATCCAAGAGGCTAAAGACATGAACAAGATCACCCTCGACGAGTTGATTGGTAATCTCCAGACTTATGAACTCCGAAAGAACTCACAACAAAGAGAGGAGCAAAAGAAGGATCGTGGGCTTGCCTTGAAAGCACATGAGGACACTGACTCTGACCTTGAAGATGAAGAAATGGCCCTAATGTCCAGAAAATTCAAGAAATTCTTCAAAAGGGTCAAGAAAAACAACAAAAAAAAGACTTCAGCAAGTCCAGAAACACCTCCAAAGAACAGCTCACAGGGTGTTTCAAGTGCGGCAAACCAGATCACTTAGTCAAAAATTGCCCTCTGCTTCGAGAAGATCAGATGCCCGAACACCCTCGAAAACCGGGTCGAAAACACCCTGTAAACAATCTGGGCAAGCGATTCTCGAAAGCTATGCTGGCTGCTTGGGGAGATTCCTCTGAGGATGAAGGAGAATCTGAAGCTGAAGAAGGAGTCGTAGCACTTATGGCACAAAGTGATTCAGATTCAGATGATGAATCAACAATCAGCTTCTCAGATCTCAAGAACAAGTTACATGGTCTTAACAAAGCCACTTTAGAAGAACTTCTATATAATTTGATAGACACATGTGCTGATCTAAAAAGAGAAGTTCGTGATCTAGAGCTTGAAAATGAAATTCTTAAAAATGAAAAACTCGGTTTACATAAAAATATTAATATGCTCAAAGAAAACCTCTTTATAAAAGAAGGAGATTACTCTCGAATAGAGGAAAAACTCTTTGAGGTGGAAGGAATGGTTGAGTCCCTGCTCAAAGAGAACAAGGGTTTGCATGCTAATAAAGAAAACTGGAAACCGAGCTTAGCACAAACAAACGATGGAACAAATCTTCACAGGCCCTTGCTTGGTTAAACACTCACCACAGTCGAAACAGAAAGGGACTTGGGTATAAACCTAAACGAACAGTTTATCTAATTCATAGGAGGTACTTTCATTGTGGTAAAACTGGTCACTATCGATATTCTTGTTCTTTAAGAAAACATGCCAATGAAAAGAATGAAAGGTATGTGAAACAAATCTGGATTAGAAAAGATGAGCTTTACATGTCTAAAGGAATGGGACCCAAGTGGATCTGGGTTCCCGAAACTAACCCGTGATTTGTTTTGCAGGCTGAAGTGAGAGAGAACAATCCCATAAACAACCCAGCAAACAGGGTAAGAAACACCCTGTCAAACATATCAGAAAACAACCTTGAAAACAGGCAACTGTGGTATGTTGATAGTGGGTGTTCGCGGCACATGACTGGAGAAAGATCAAATTTTCTTTCACTTACAGCTTTGAATGGTGGGAGTGTAGCATTTGGAAACGGCAAGTCTGGGACAATTGTCGGTATAGGTAATATTGGTAAACTCTCTCCCACTCAATTGATAATGTGCACTTGGTTGATGGTTTAAAGCACAATTTGCTAAGTGTGTCCCAACTGTGTGACAAGAACAACCTAGTGGTGTTTTCACGAACACGTTGCTTGGTTGTGAATGACGACACAGGAGATGTTGTGTTGAGGGGGAAGCGATGTCAAAATGTTTATAACGTTTGTATTTCCACTCTTCCCTAAAATAATCTGACTTGTTTAAATGCATTAAATGATGATATAATGTTATGGCACAAGAGACTAGGTCATGCAAGCCTATCCTTGTTAAACAAACTTGTTTCCAAAGATTTGGTTGTTGGACTACCTTCCATCAAATTTAATGATGACAAGGTATGTGAAGCTTGTGCAAAGGGCAAACAAGTCAGATCTTCTTTTAAATCGAAAAGGTGTGTAAGCACTACTCGACCTCTAGAATTATTACACATTGATTTGTGTGGTCCCATGAGGGTAACCAGTAAAGGTGGGAAAAAGTATGTGCTTGTTGTAGTGGATGATTACTCTCGATTTACTTGGACCTTGTTTTTGGCATCCAAGAATGAAACCTTTGAGAATTTTATTGCCTTTCTCAAAAAGGTTGAAAAGAGAGTGGGACACTCTTTAATTAGCTTGAGATCTGATCATGGAACTGAGTTTGAAAATGCAAGTTTTATCAACTATTGTAATGAACATGGTGTTGATCATAACTTCTCAGCTCCCAGAACACCCCAACAAAATGGGGTGGTTGAGCGCAAAAATCGCACCCTGGAAGACATGACCAGAACAATGCTTATTGCTAGTAGTCTTCCTAGGTATTTCTGGGCAGAAACATTGAACACCTCATGTTACATTATAAATAGATGCATGATCAGACCCATTTTGAACAAAACTCCTTATGAACTTTTCAAAGGCAGAAAACCCAATATTACGCACCTAAGGACATTTGGTTGTAAGTGTTTTGTGCATAATAATGGGAAGGATGCCTTAGAAAAGTTTGATCCAAGAAGTGATGAGGCAATACTTCTTGGCTATTCTTCTCACAGCAAGGCATACAAAGTCTTTAACAAAAGAACCTTGTGTGTTGAGGAAAGTGGGCATGTACTTTTTGATGAATCTAACGTGTTGAGTGAGAATGATGCACAGGAAGATGAACTTGAATTAGGTCTTCTTCGAAAAGAAGTGTTGCTCCAAGATAAACGAGGTAAGAACACCATGGAGAAAACAACTCCTGAAGGTGCTCCTCAGAACAGCAGGCAAGGTGAACACCAAACAGGGGAAAACACCGCTGAACCCTATTCGGAACCATGTTCTTCAGGAATAAGGTTACAAACAGGTGCAGAAACAGGATCAGGAGGTGTTCTTAAGCCTGATCCTACACACATTTCAGTTAGAACAGAGCATGTGTCTGTGGATCCTCTTACTCCACGACCATGGAAGCACCATAGTTCGCACCCTCTTGATCAAATCTTGTCAGATATTAATACTGAAGTGCAAACTAGATCTAAACTAAAGAATTTTTGTGCTTTCTATGCTTTTCTTTCTAACATTGAGCCAAAAAGTGTGAATGAAGCTCTTGCAGATTCAGATTGGATCACGGCTATGCAAGAAGAGCTTTATCAATTTGAAAGAAACAAGGTATGGCACCTTGTACCTAAACCTGTAGAGAGAACAATCATTGGAACCAAGTGGGTGTTCCGAAACAAACTGGATGAGTCAGGAACAGTCACCAGGAACAAGGCACGGCTGGTGGTACAAGGATACAATCAAGAAGAAGGGATCGATTACGAAGAAACCTTTGCACCAGTTGCTAGAATTGAGGCTATTCGAATTTTAATAGCCTTTGCAGCTCATATGAAAATCAAGTTATATCAAATGGATGTTAAAAGTGCATTCCTAAACGGATACCTTAAAGAAGAGGTGTATGTCAAACAACCCCATGGTTTTGAAAATGGTGATTTTCCAAATCATGTTTTTAAACTTGACAAGGCACTTTATGGTTTAAAACAAGCTCCAAGAGCTTGGTATGATCGGTTGTCAAGTTTTTTACTCGAAAATGATTTTAGAAGAGGCAAGGTAGACAATACCTTGTTTCTAAAATCTAAAGGGGAGCATTTTTTGATTGTTCAAATATATGTTGATGACATTATATTTGGTGCAACTCATCATGATTTATGCAATGGATTTTCAATTATGATGAGGAGTGAGTTTGAGATGAGCATGATGGGTGAGCTTAATTTTTTCTTAGGCTTACAAATTAAGCAAACTCCAAACGGCACCATGATCCATCAGCAAAAGTATATCAAGGAATTACTTAAGCGTTTTGGGATGGAGTCGGCCAAACCCATAGACACTCCTATTTCTCCTTCAACCAAGGTGGTTATGGATGATGGGAGTCCCTCAGTTGAGGAGAAACTCTATCGGGGTATGATTGGGTCACTCTTATACCTAACCGCTAGTAGACCTGATATTGTTTTTAATGTTGATTTATGTGCCCGTTTTCAGTCTAATCCTAAAGAAACTCATCTTAAGGCTGTTAAACGGATACTAAGGTATTTGAAACATACACCCAATTTAGCTTTATGGTATCCTAAAGGTTGCAATTTTGATCTTGTTGGATATGCTGATGCTGACTATGCTGGATTCCTAGTTGATAGAAAGAGTACCTCAGGTATTGCTCACTTTCTTAGACCTTGTTTGGTATCTTGGGCTACCAAGAAGCAACTTTCAGTTGCCATGTCCACAACAGAAGCTGAATATGTTGCAGCAGCTTCATGTTGTGCTCAACTGTTGTGGATAAGACAACAGCTTAAGGACTTTTGTGTTGACACTGGATGCATTCCTATTTTTTGTGATAACACAAGTGCAATTAACATTGTCAAAAATCCATGTCAACATAAAAGAACAAAGCATATTGACATTCGACATCATTTCTTGAGAGATAATGTTGAAAAGGGTTTAATCTCTATGTACTTTTGCTCAACGAAAAATCAAATTGCTGATATATTCACTAAGGCACTAGGTAGAGATCAATTTGAGAGAAATAAACTGGAACTAGGGTTGGTGAGAACACCCTGAGTTACCTGTTTCCAGAACATGAACTGGGTTTGGTAAGATCAACCTTTACACCCTGTTCTCTTCCCCTGTTTGCAAATTTTATTAATAACGGATGTGATTGCATATGCCCGTATTGCATGCATTTTTTTCTTATCTACTTAGTACAGCATAAGGGGATGTACTGGAGCCGTCTTAATACCATTCAGTCGAATCAGATTAGACGGCAAAGAACAGGCATAATACAGAGAACAGGTACGCCCCTTGGTTGCTCGGTGTGTTTGCTTTCCTTCCCAAGGCACAAGATGTTATTGCTCCTACCCGTTGCAAATCAAGAGATCTTCTCAAAGATTCGGCTGCTCTCTCTCTCTTTATGCCCTGCTCTTAGTACTATCGTTCGTCTTGCCCTCAAGCAAAAACCGAACATCCTGCAAACTCCTTAAACCCTAATCTCTCTCCTCTAGCAACAATGGCTTCCATCAACACTCTTCAATCAAAAGCCCTCGTTCTTTCTTCCTCAATCCCTGCTCCTTCTCGCCCAATTCTTTACAAGCCTTTCCAATTTCTGAATCGCTTGTCTCTAAAATCAGTGGGAATGGGGATGGATGATATTCCCTTTGAATGTCGAAGGGAATTGGTGTTCCTCGTAGGGGCAATTGCTTGTCCCATTTCAGTTGAGTCAGAGGGAACACAGTTGGGGTCTCAAGAACAATTCTTGGAAACCCCTGAAGGGTTTAATTTTGAGCACTGTTTCTCTGACACCGCGACAGAAACAGGGGCTGCATCTGTCGAAGGTGTGGTTGTGGAGGATCTGCCTGTTGACTTCCAAGGGAAGTCGAATGAGTCGTCCGAGGAGAGTCTCGAGAAGAATTCTCTCCCTGAGGCTGAAACCCCCACTCCGGTCGCTCGAATTGGAGAGAAGAGGAAGAGAGTGAAAATCGTGGCTAGGCGTAGCAGAACGCCAAGAACAAGGCCACAACCAAGGTCTCAACCCTCACAAACTCCCTCTTCTCCTCAATCCTCTAAGCCCTCTCGCAAGTCTGCGAGAATCGCTTTTCAATCCGCTCCTCGTACCTCCAAACCCTCTACTCCTATCATTGAGGAGATTTCTTCTTCTTCTGAAGGGTTCTCGAGTTCTGACTCTGAGAACACCACCTTCAAACAGGGGACACCGGTGTTTTCCGAGTCCTCTGAAGACCAAGCTCCTTCAAAACCAACCAATAAACCTGCTGTGAAGTCCTCTCCTGCCAAAACAACCCTCAAGCGTAAGCCCAGAACAGCCCCCCTGCCAGAAACTACCACCTCTGTTCCTGTCTTAAACGCCCAAAGAGTTTCACTCCTCTCCTATGTCCTGACAAACATGTGCATTGCTTAAGCAATGTCGTCAGGGGGGAAGGTAGTGAATGTAAGCTTTTTCGAGGAACAAGGTCTGGGGGTGTTCTTGAACAAGCTTCGAGCCCAAGGCTGGCTTGAGTTGTTTGCAAACACCCAGCAAGGGTGTTCAGTGCCCGAGTTGGCTGAATTCTATGCCAACTGCTCTGTCACAAATGGGGTCGTGACAAGTGCTGTCAATGCGTGTCATTTTTCCTTTGATGAAGCCACCCTGAGTGATATTCTGGGCATCCCCTCTCGTGGATTTGCTGTGTATGTGAGGGAAGACAAAACTGCCCTGGAAACAGCCAGGCTCTTAGAGGTGTCCAAACGCCTTAGTCAAAAACAGGGCCTGAGAACACCCCTCTCGGTTAGGAAGGGTGAAATGACCTCCCTGCACCAACTACTGTTTATGTTCACCATCAAGAACATAATACCGCGAGGTCAAGGGCGAAACTCAGCAGATGCCTTCGATCAATGTCTGGTGGATCTACTGGATCGGGAGGAACCAATAAACCTCCCTGCAATCATGATTCGCCACATAGAGCGAATTGCGAACACCACCCGGGCACATGATCTTGGCTATGGGTTTTTATTGACAAGGGTGCTTGAGTACTTTGAGATCGTGCTCACACGAAGAGTGCCGACCCAAATCGTTGATGAAATTGGCGTTGACACCCTACTAGGGTGTGGCTATGGGGTTGGCGAAGGGTCAGTCTCCAAACAGGGTCGTCGACGACCTCGACCACCTGTTTCTGGACAACCTCCCGTCAAGGTTGAGGCTGTTCTTGAGGACAACGCTCGCCTCAAAGATGAGCTCTTAGCTGTCAAGGCTGCCTCTTGCCTAAGGGAACGAGCTCTGTCTCGGCCAAACGCCATGAAGATTTCTTGCATTCTCTCCACCTCTTACCCTAGCATCCCTCCTTGCAAACGCAAACACCCCCCTGCTCACTGATTGTCTAGGTGTTCTCTAGTCTCCTCTTCCTTACTTTTCGTTTTTGGGCATTGGGAAGGGTTTTAATGCAATATCCCTTTATTACTGCCTCTTGCATCTTCTGCTATTTACTTCTTTTCTTGCATTCATAATGTTGTTTATGCTTTTTAATTATGCCAAAAGGGGGAAGTAGTCCTATTGACGAGTGGACCTTAGCATTAAATTATCCCTATCAGCATTCATTCATTTTTTGTCAATATGGTCACTTGGTTTGTCATCATCAAAAAGGGGGAATTTGTTGAGTATATTTAGTTTTGATGATAACAAATCCAAGTGTAAAATCTTGTCCAAGTAATGTTGCTCCAAACTCGATCTCCAAACAGGCCTAACTGGTGTTTGTGATCTTTATTGTATTAACTGGTTTGCTACATGTGAGAATGTCTTCTAGACAGGTTTTACTTGGTGATTCTATATTAAGACAAAGAACACCAACTCGACAGTTGATTGTAAAGCGTGTTCCTGAACTCTAGCAATGCAAAGAACAACCCCAGCAAACAAGGTGGCCTTGGTGTTCGCAGCAGCTCTACAAATCTCGGACAAGATGACTGGTTCAAAACAAGAAGTCTTGGGTATATAGGTTTTATTTAATTAGACTCTTGTTAGTATGCCAATATTGAAAACATCATTTTTAAACACTTCTTGAATCGGTACTTGCGCTAAGTGCTTCAGAACACCAGTTGCGAACGACCCTGCGAACAGGGTGCCTAGGGTGTTTCTGAACTGCAGTAGCCACACCCGGTTATCTTTGAAAATTTATTTTAGTTGGCTAAGATCTCCAGATTACTTTCCCTGAATTTCAAAACTGCTATTTCTATGGAAAGGATATTTCTTGAAAATATTATGGGAGATTTTCGAAAATAAGTTTTGGGAGATTTGCCAAAACTTAAAGATTTCCTTTGACCATATTTTTGGATATGGTAAAGTTTTAAAAGCTGAAAATTTTTGGTTGCTTTTTGAATCCACCTCTCGGCTATGGAAAGATAAGGGTTATCTTTTAAGATAACAAAATCCCTTATATTTTGGGATAAATTAATCATTAGCCGTTGGATAATTTTGCAAAACAATTTCCATACTTAGCTGATTCTGTGGTTTATGACCGTTGGTTTTTTGTTTAAAAGCCTCAGCTTTTTCTCTCCCAGCATATATACACAGACAGATATATAGATATTCAAAACACTCGAAAAAACAGAGAGATAGAAAACTCGGTTTGAATTTGCATAAACACAGCCTTTTGAAAAATCCAGGAAAATCAGAAAACTCGGTTTACACTCAAAGATTCTTGAGCTTCATTCTGAAAAGCAAACCGTGACAAGCTGTGTTTGATTTTGAGTTTTCATACCATTGGCATAATAGGATCTTCATTGTACCTTACATCTGCTTAGTGAGAAGCACCCCCTGTAAGGTGTTTGTAACCCTGATCTTGAATCAGAAAAGTGAGTGAGTGTGTCCTAGTCGTGTGGACTTGGACGTGTCTAATTTGCGAAGGTTGGACGTGGTGTAACCTGTCTTTGGGAAGAAGGTTACGTGGTTGCAAGTTGTAACAAGGTGTGTTACATTTGTAACGTGTGAAGCCCGTTAGTGAAAGTGGTTAAATCCTACACGAGGTAGGTCGTGGTTTTTCACACCTCAGTTGGGCTAGAGGTGTTTTCCACGTAAAAAATTGTGTGTGCTTTATTTTCCGCATCTATCTTGGTGATTTTCGCCTCTGCAATATTTGAGAACACCCCGTGCAAACAAGCTATCAGGGTGTTTGTCACTTGAGAACAACCTCTGTGAGGATGTTTGTTATCTATAACGCGAAAATCAGATACCACAATTCACCCCCCTCTTGTGGTTGGATACTCACGAACTCAACAAGTGGTATCAGAGCGGGTTCTCTTACAAAAGGTTAACACCTTGAGAGATTCTGAAGATGAGTACCCCACAAGGAATTCTTGAAGGGCAATCCATTACTCGTCCACCCTATTTCAACGGCCAACATTATAGTTGGTGGAAGAATAGGATGGAGAACTATATTCAGGCAGAAGATTATGAATTATGGATGCTCATCAAGAACGGGCCCCTTGTTCCCACCAAGGTGCTTGAAGATGGTAAGAAAGTTCCCAAGGAATCCATAGAGTTTGATGCTGAGGACTACAAGAAAATGGAGAAAAATGCCAAGGCCAAAAAGCTTCTATATTTTGGCCTAAGACCCGATAAATACACTCGCATCTCTGAGTGTGAATCAGCCCAAGCTATCTGGAATGCTCTGCAAGTTGCTCATGAAGGTACGAGTCAAGTTAAACAATCTAGAATTGAGCTACTTATGCGACAATATGAGTTGTTTGATATGGGTGATCATGAAACTGTGATGGACATGTATACACGGTTCACCCACATCACGAACGAGTTAAAATCCCTGGGAAGATCTTTCACCACTGAAGAGTTGGTGAGGAAAATCCTCAGAATTTTACCTCGCACGTGGGAGGCCAAAGTAACAGCCATCCAAGAGGCTAAAGACATGAACAAGATCACCCTCGACGAGTTGATTGGTAATCTCCAGACCTATGAACTCCGAAAGAACTCACAGCAAAGAGAGGAGCAAAAGAAGGATCGTGGGCTTGCCTTGAAAGCACATGAGGACATTGATTCTGACCTTGAAGATGAAGAAATGGCCCTAATGTCCAGAAAATTCAAGAAATTCTTCAAAAAGGTCAAGGAAAACAACAAAAGAAAAGACTTCAGCAAGTCCAGAAACACCTCCAAAGAACAGCTCACAGGGTGTTTCAAGTGCGGCAAACCAGATCACTTAGTCAAGAATTGCCCTCTGCTTCGAGAAGATCAGACGCCCGAACACCCTCGAAAACAGGGTCGAAAACACCCTGTAAACAATTTGGGCAAGCGATTCTCGAAAGCTATGCTGGCTGCTTGGGGAGATTCCTCTGAGGATGAAGGAGAATCTGAAGCTGAAGAAGGAGTCGTAGCACTTATGGCACAAAGTGATTCAGATTCAGATGATGAATCAACAATCAGCTTCTCAGATCTCAAGAACAAGGCTGAAGTGAGAGAGAACAATCCCACAAACAACCCAGCAAACAGGGTAAGAAACACCCTGTCAAACAGATCAGAAAACAACCTTGAAAACAGGCAGCTGTGGTATGTTGATAGTGGGTGTTCGCGGCACATGACTGGAGAAAGATCAAATTTTCTCTCACTTACAGCTTTGAATGGTGGAAGTGTAGCATTTGGAAACGGCAAGTCTGGGACAATTGTCGGTATAGGTAATATTGGTAAAACTCTCTCCCACTCAATTAATAATGTGCACTTGGTTGATGGTTTAAAGCACAATTTGCTAAGTGTGTCCCAACTGTGTGACAAGAACAACCTAGTGGTGTTTTCACGAACACGTTGCTTGGTTGTAAATGACGACACAGGAGATGTTGTGTTGAGGGGGAAGCGATGTCAAAATGTTTATAAAGTTTGTATTTCCACTCTTCCCCAAAATAATCTGACTTGTTTAAATGCATTAAATGATGATATAATGTTATGGCACAAGAGACTAGGTCATGCAAGCTTATCCTTGTTAAACAAACTTGTTTCAAAAGACCTAGTTATTGGACTACCTTCCATCAAATTTAATGATGACAAGGTATGTGAAGCTTGTGCAAAAGGCAAACAAGTCAGATCTTCTTTTAAATCGAAAAGGTGTGTAAGCACTACTCGACCTCTAGAATTGCTACACATTGATTTGTGTGGTCCCATGAGGATAACTAGTAGAGGTGGGAAAAAGTATGTGCTTGTTGTAGTGGATGATTACTCTCGATTTACTTGGACCTTGTTTTTGGCATCCAAAGATGAAACCTTTGAGAATTTTATTGCCTTTCTCAAAAAGGTTGAAAAGAGAGTAGGACACTCCTTAATCAGCTTAAGATCTGATCATGGAACTGAGTTTGAAAATGCAAGTTTTATTAACTATTGTAATGAACATGGTGTTGATCATAACTTCTCAGCCCCAAGATCACCCCAACAAAATGGGGTGGTTGAGCGCAAAAATCGCACCCTGGAAGACATGACCAGAACAATGCTTATTGCCAGTGGTCTTCCTAGGTATTTCTGGGCAGAAGCATTGAACACCTCATGTTACATTATAAATAGATGCATGATCAGACCTATGTTGAATAAAACTCCTTATGAACTTTTCAAAGGCAGAAAACCCAATATTACGCACCTAAGGACATTTGGTTGTAAGTGTTTTGTGCATAATAATGGGAAGGATGCCTTAGGAAAGTTTGATCCAAGAAGTGATGAGGCAATACTTCTTGGCTATTCTTCTCACAGCAAGGCATACAAAGTCTTTAACAAAAGAACCTTGTGTGTTGAGGAAAGTGTGCATGTGCTTTTTAATGAATCTAACGTGTTGAGTGAGAATGATGCACAGGAAGATGAACTTGAATTAGGTCTTGTTCGAAAAGAAGTGTTGCTCCAAGATAAACGAGGTAAGAACACCATGGAGAAAACAACTCCTGAAGGTGTTCCTCAGAACAGCAGGCAAGGTGAACACCAAACAGGGGAAAACACCGCTGAACCCTGTTCGGAACCATGTTCTTCAGGAATAAGGTTACAAACAGGTGCAGAAACAGGATCAGGAGGTGTTCTTGAGCCTGATCCTATACACATTTCAGTTAGAACAGAGCATGTGTCTGTGGATCCTCTTACTCCACGACCATGGAAGCACCATAGTTCGCACCCTCTTGATCAAATCTTGTCAGATATTAATACTGGAGTGCAAACTAGATCTAAACTAAAGAATTTTTGTGCTTTCTATGCTTTTCTTTCTAACATTGAGCCAAAAAGTGTGAATGAAGCTCTTGCAGATTCAGATTGGATCACGGCTATGCAAGAAGAGCTTCATCAATTTGAAAGAAACAAGGTATGGCACCTTGTACCTAAACCTGCAGAGAGAACAATCATTGGAACCAAGTGGGTGTTCCGAAACAAACTGGATGAGTCAGGAACAGTCACCAGGAACAAGGCACGGCTGGTTGTACCAGGATACAATCAAGAAGAAGGGATCGATTACGAAGAAACCTTTGCACCAGTTGCTAGAATTGAGGCTATTCGAATTTTAATAGCCTTTGCAGCTCATATGGAAATCAAGCTATATCAAATGGATGTTAAAAGTGCATTCCTAAACGGATACCTTAAAGAAGAGGTGTATGTCAAACAACCCCCTGGTTTTGAAAATGGTGATTTTCCAAATCATGTTTTTAAACTTGACAAGGCACTTTATGGTTTAAAACAAGCTCCAAGAGCTTGGTATGAACGGTTGTCAAGTTTTTTACTTGAAAATGATTTTAGAAGAGGCAAGGTAGACAATACCTTGTTTCTAAAATCTAAGGGGGAACATTTTTTGATTGTCCAAATATATGTTGATGACATCATATTTGGTGCAACTCATCATGATTTATGCAATGAATTTTCAAATATGATGAGGAGTGAGTTTGAGATGAGCATGATGGGTGAGCTTAATTTTTTCTTAGGCTTACAAATCAAGCAAACTCCAAACGGCACCATGATCCATCAGCAAAAGTATATCAAGGAATTACTTAAGCGTTTTGGGATGGAGTCGGCCAAACCCATAGACACTCCTATTTCTCCTTCAACCAAGTTGGTTATGGATGATGGGAGTCCCTCAGTTGAGGAGAAACTCTATCGGGGTATGATTGGGTCACTCTTATACCTAACCGCTAGTAGACCTGATATTGTTTTTAGTGTTGGTTTATGTGCCCGTTTTCAGTCTAATCCTAAGGAAACTCATCTTAAGGCTGTTAAACGGATACTAAGGTATTTGAAACATACACCCAATTTAGCTTTATGGTATCCTAAAGGTTGCAATTTTGATCTTGTTGGATATGCTGATGCTGACTATGCTGGATTCCTAGTTGATAGAAAGAGTACCTCAGGTATGGCTCACTTTCTTGGACCTTGTTTGGTATCTTGGGCTACCAAGAAGCAACATTCAGTTGCCATGTCCACGGCAGAAGCTGAATATGTTGCAGCAGCTTCATGTTGTGCTCAACTGTTGTGGATAAGGCAACAGCTTAAGGACTTTTGTGTTGACATTGGATGCATTCCTATTTTTTGTGATAACACAAGTGCAATTAATATTGCCAAAAATCCATGTCAACATAAAAGAACAAAGCATATTTACATTCGACATCATTTCTTGAGAGATAATGTTGAAAAGGGTTTAATCTCTATGAATTTTTGCTCAACGAAAGTCAGATTGCTGATATATTCACTAAGGCACTAGCTAGAGACCTTTTTGAGAGAAATAGACTGGAACTAGGGTTGGTGAGAACACCCTGAGATACCTGTTTCCAGAACATGAACTGGGTTTGGTAAGATCAACCTTTACACCCTGTTCTCTCCCCCTGTTTGCAAATTTTATTAATAACGGATGTGATTGCATATGCCCGTATTGCATGCATTTTTTTTCCTTATCTACTTAGTACAGCATAAGGGGATGTACTGGAGCCGTCTTAATGCCATTCAGTCGAATCAGATCAGACGGCAAAGAACAGGCATAATACAGAGAACAGGTACGCCCCTTGGTTGCTCGGTGTGTTTGCTTTCCTTCCCAAGGCACAAGATGTTATTGCTCCTACCCGTTGCAAATCAAGAGATCTTCTCAAAGATTCGGCTTGCTCTCTCTCTCTCTCTCTCTCTCTCCTCTGTTCTTCTTTCAAACCCTAGCAAAACCCTCTAAACCCTAATCTCTCTCCTCTAGCAAACAATGGCTTCCATCAACACTCTTCAATCAAAAGCCCTCGTTCTTTCTTCCTCAATCCCTGCTCCTTCTCGCCCAATTCTTTACAAGCCTTTCAATTTCTGAATCGCTTGTCTCTAAAATCAGTGGGAATGGGGATGGATGATATTCCCTTTGAATGTGGAAGGGAATTGGTGTTCCTCGTAGGGGCAATTGCTTGTCCCATTTCAGTTGAGTCAGAGGGAACAAAGTCGGGGTCTCAAGAACAATTCTTGGAAACCCCTGAAGGGTTTAATTTTGAGCCCTGTTCTTCTGGGTTGTTCTCTGACACCGCGACAGAAACAGGGGCTGCCTCTGTCGAAGGTGTGTTTGTGGAGGATCTGCATGTCGACTTCCAAGGGAAGTCGAATGAGTCGTCAGAGGAGAGTCTAGAGAAGAATTCTCTCCCTGAGGCTGAAATCTCCCCTCCAGTCTTTCAAACTGGAGAGAAAAGGAAGAGGGTGAAAATCGTGGCTAGGTGTAGCAGAACGCCAAGAACAAGGCCACAACCAAGGTCTCAACCCTGTCAAACTCCCTCTTCTCCTCAATCCTCTAAGCCCTCTCGCAAGTCTGCAAGAATCGCTTTTCAATCCGCTCCTCGTACCTCCAAACACTCTACTCCTATCATCGAGGAGATTTCTTCTTCTTCTGAAGGGTTCTCGAGTTCTGACTCTGAGAACACCACCTTCAAACAGGGGACACCGGTGTTTTCCGAGTCCTCTGAAGACCAAGCTCCTCCAAAACCAACCAATAAACCTGCTGTGAAGCCCTCTCCTGCCAAAACAACCCTCAAGCGTAAGCCCAGAACAGCCCCCCTACCAGAAACTACCACCTCTGTTCCTGTCCTTAAACGCCCAAAGCAGTTCACTCCCTCTCCTATGTCTGACAAACATGTGCAGTTGCTGAAGCGCAATGTCGTCAGGGGGAAGGTAGTGAATGTCAGCTTTTTCGAGGAACAGGGTCTGGGGGTGTTCTTGAACAAGCTTCGAGCCCAAGGCTGGCTTGAGTTGTTTGCAAACACCCAGCAAGGGTGTTCTGTGCCCGAGTTGGCTGAATTCTATGCCAACTGCTCTGTCACAAATGGGGTGGTGACAAGTGCTGTCAATGCGTGTCATTTTTCCTTTGATGAAGCCACCCTGAGTGATATTCTGGGCATCCCCTCTCGTGGATTTGCTGTGTATGTGAGGGAAGACAAAACGGCCCTGGAAACAGCCAGGCTCTTAGAGGTGTCCAAACGCCTTAGTCAAAAATAGGGCCTGAGAACACCCCTCTCGGTTAAGAAGGGTGAAATGACCTCCCTACACCAACTACTGTTTATGTTCACCATCAAGAACATAATACCGCGAGGTCAAGGGCGAAACTCAGCAGATGCCTTTGATCAATGTCTGGTGGACCTACTGGATCGGGAGGAACCAGTAAACCTCCCTGCAATCATGATTCGCCACATAGAGCGAATTGCGAACACCACCCGGGCACATGATCTTGGCTATGAGTTTTTGTTGACAAGGGTGCTTGAGTACTTTGGGATCGTGCTCACACGAAAGTGCCGGCCCAAATCATTGATGAAATTGGCGTTGACACCCTACTAGGGTGTGGCTATGGGGTTGGCGAAGGGTCAGTCTCCAAACAGGGTCGTCGACCACCTCGACCACCTGTTTCTGGACAACCTTCCGTCAAGGTTGAGGCTGTTCTTGAGGACAATGCTCGCCTCAAAGATGAGCTCTTCGCTGTCAAGGCTGCTCTTGCTGAGGAACGAGCTCTCTCGGCCAAACGCCATGAAGATTTGCTTGCACTTCTCTCCACTCTTGCCCCTAGCATCCCTCCTCTGCAAACGCAATCACCCCCTGCTCCCTGATTGTCTAGGCTGTTCTCTAGTCTCCTCCTTCCTTACTTTCGTTTTTGGCATTTGTAAGGTTTTTAATGCAATATCCCTTTATTACTGCCTCTTACAACTTCTGCTATTTACTTCTTTTCTTGCATTCATACTGTTGTTTATGCTTTTTAATGATGCCAAAAAGGGGGAAGTAGTCCTATTGACGAGTGGACCTTAGCATTGACTTATCCCTATCAGCATTCATTCATTTTTTGTCAATATGGTCACTTGGTTTGTCATCATCAAAAAGGGAAAATTTGTTGTGTTATTATATTTAGTTTTGATGATAACAAATCCAAGTGTAAAAATCTGTCCAAGTAATGTTGCTCCGAACACGATCTCCAAACAGGCCTAACTGATGTTTGTGATCTTTATTGTATTAACTGGTTTGCTACATGTGAGAATGTCTTCTGGACAGGTTTTACTTGGTGATTCTATACTAAGTCAAGAACACCAACTCGACAGTTGATTGTAAAGCGTGTTCCTGAACTCTAGCAATGCAAAGAACAACCCCAGCAAACAAGGTGGCCTTGGTGTTCACAGCAGCTCTACAAAATCTCGGACAAGATGACTGGTTCAAAACAAGAAGTCTTGGGTATATAGGTTTTATTTAATTAGACTCTTGTTAATATGCCAATATTGAAAACATCATTTTTAAACACTTCTTGAATCGGTACTTGCGCTAAGTGCTTCAGAACACCAGTTGCGAACAACCCTGCGAACAGGGTGCCTAGGGTGTTTCTGAACTGCAGTGGCCATACCCGATTATTTTTGAAAAATTCATTTTGGTTGGCCAAGATCTCTAGAATACTTTCCTTGAATTTCAAAACTGCTATTTCTCTGGAAAGGATATTTCCTGAAAATATTTTGGGAGAATTTCCAAAATAAGTTTTGGAGATTTGCCAAAACTTAAAGAAAAAAATTTCCTTTGACCATATTTTTGGATATGGTAAAGTTTCAAAAGCTGAAAATTTTTGGTTGCTTTTTGAATCCACCTCTCGGCTATGGAAAGATAAGGGTTATCTTTTAAGATAACAAAATCCCTTATATTTTGGGATAAATTAATCATTAGCCGTTGGATAATTTTGCAAAACAATTTCCATACTTAGCTGATTCTGTGGTTTATGACCGTTGGTTTTTTTGTTTAAAAGCCTCAGCTTTTTCTCTCCCAGAAGACATACATAGACAGAGATATACAAATATTCAAAACACTCGAAAAACAGAGAGACAGAAAACTCGGTTTGAATTTGCATAAACACAGCCTTGTGAAAAATCCAGGAAAATCAGAAAACTCGGTTTACACTCAAAGATTCTTGAGCTTCATTCTGAAAAGCAAACCGTGACAAGCTGTGTTTGATTTTGAGTTTTCATACCATTGGCATAATAGGATCTTCATTGTACCTTACATCTGCTTAGTGAGAAGCACCCCCTGTAAGGTGTTTGTAACCCTGATCTTGAATCAGAAAAGTGAGTGAGTGTGTCCTAGTCGTGTGGACTTGGACGTGTCTAATCTTGCAAAGGTTGGACGTGGTGTAACCTGTCTTTGGGAAGAAGGTTACGTGGTTGCAAGTTGTAACAAGGTGTGTTACATTTGTAACGTGTGAAGCCCGTTAGTGAAAGTGGTTAAATCCTACACGAGGTAGGTCGTGGTTTTTCACACCTCAGTTGGGCTAGAGGTGTTTTCCACGTAAAAATTGTGTGTGCTTTATTTTCCGCATCTATCTTGGTGATTTTCGCCTCTGCAGTATTTGAGAACACCCCGTGCAAACAAGCTATTAGGGTGTTTGTCACTTGAGAACAACCTCTGTGAAGGTGTTTGTTATCTACAACGCGAAAATTAGATACCACAATTCACCCCCCCTCTTGTGGTTGGATACTCACGAACTCAACAACATCCACATGTAATCCTTACTCTATGTTTCTGATCCGCGGACAACTTGCCATCTTCACCAGTAGGTTAACTGGTGGCCACCGACGACCACCGATGCACAATGGATGGGCGTTAGTGGGTCAATAAAGGGCATCTAGCACTGACTTCTGTCTTTTATTTGGTTGAAGGAGGGCCAAAACAAGTAAAATAAATTAATAGATCCATAATGCAATATAGATCAAGGACTATAATGTAGTTTTCACTAGTCTTAAGTGGCTAAAAGCATAGGATTGGAAATTAACTATTCGATATCTACCACTTCAATTCTAGATCTCCAAAAATGCATATCTTGAACATACTAATCACATTATTCCAATTCTTCTTCATTCCTTCAAAAGTCAATCCTCACACACAACTGAACAGGGTTATTTATATCCTTCTCTTAACATGACCAAACTATCTAAGTCTTGCTACTCTTATCTTATCTTCTATAACTATCACTTCTACTTTCTCTCTCATTACTTCATTCCTAATTTTATCTAAGCTTGCATAACAAACTTGAGTACACATCCACCTGATCACCCCTCATCTCTACTACCGACAATATTTGAACCTGACTCTTCTTAAATAGGCAACACTCCAAGTTGTACAACACTGGCGATTGAACTACCACATGATATTTTTTTTCTATTTACTACAACAATTGGAGCACTAGGTATATTTCTAAAGGTCAAACTATTGAATTTCGAATTCCCTAAAGTTTAAATTATTAAAAACCAAAAATCCTTTGGAATTCTATTAAATTGGCTTTTGAAGAGAGAAAAATACAGATAAGATTCGACATGAAACGTGAGAGACAGACATGTGGGGTCACTCTGGCTAGCGCTTGTGCTCGGTGCTTTGCTATGCTAGCAGAGGAATTGGAGATATCTTCATTTGGCATAGAAGAAAATTGGGGATGTGAATGGATGAGAACAGAAGTCAAACAAGAGGAAGTCACAATTCCAGAGGCCCACCCAACTTTGTTGCTGGTCATAACTATTAGTATGATAATCCCACGGATAATTTACTTTTTGGTACACTAAGGTTTGGTATAATGATTTTCGAAATCCACTTTTTTAGATAAATATTTCTTGGTATATGCAAGTTTGGTTAATTAATTTTTAGGGGACAAATATTTCTATTTCTGGTCCTCAATTTTCTAAAATTGCGAATTGGTTCCTAATATCCAAATATGACTATTTTTAGTGTTTTTTCTTCTTATAATGACTTTACTGGTACTAGTTATCACAATCTACTACTTATATCTTAAATATTATGTTTTTTGTTATTAGCGGTCCACCATGCTTAGCAAAATAATTAAAACTTAATTAGACAGTTTCGACCATTACCTAAACTTAGTAGGCGCTGGACTCCAACGTTCCTCTAGCTTTCGATTTACAGAGAGATTGCTAATCTCAATCTCACATTACTTAGATCAGGCACAGCATAGATCCGTTTCGTTTTCCACCTTGAACTGTAGTCACCAATCAAGTTTTTAATCTTTTTTCAAGGATGGTGGATCTTTAATCAAGAAATTATAGTATTTAAGATCTAAGGTTCAATTGAACAACGTTCTATATTAGGAAACTTCTTTTATTAAAAGCTCAAAGGTGGAAATATTACAATAGAAAATTTTGAAGAGGGACTTAAGCTAGAGCATTAGAGATGCTTGTTCAGAGATAAATGGAGGATCTCAACTTCTCTTTTGCTCAAGAATATTCAATTGACTGTGCCCCTTCTCAGCACTCGACTACCCCTTTTATAAAGGACTGAGGGTACATAGGATGCCCTAATGGCTACAGTACATACTGATTTTTCACATGAATACAGTACACTACTTTATTTTTCAAACCAGACACTTATCAAGATAGTACAATAATGGGGCAGCTTCTTTTCAGATCTTTTAATGATGACAAGATTAATCATGATTATTGAGATTCTGCATGCCTTCATCTCTAATTATATCTTCCAGACCATCATTATCTGAATAACCATCAAAATCTTTATCAAGTTTCTTAAGATGCTTTGGATCCTATTTCTCAAATAATTGAAGAAAATATTTCTTTCCTTTTGCTAATAGGAATTTTTCAACTCCAACATCGAAGAGATAATCAAAGATATCTTCTAAGACTGCTCCTTCTTCCTTCATGTACTCTTTAAACTCATTGTCATAAGCGAAAGTAGTATTTTCACAATGCATTAATGTTTTTTTTCTTTTCAATCAATGCCCAACACTGATGATAAATATTGAAAAATTCAATAGCTCTTGCTAAAGTAGGATCAGTAACTAGATGCACTGGTAGTTCAGAAACCCATTCTTGTTTGATCTTCGAGATCATCGTAATTAACAATCTGAATAAGATAATGGGCTGGTTTGACTTTTTCATTTTCATATTCGATTAATGCGCTATACACTTTCAAATTTAGGCTTCTGCGAACTGGGACTTTTGTTGGACCATAAGGGGATGTAAGAACCAAGTGGATCCTTCTGAACATGCATTGCTGAAATTTTGTTAGTTTTAAGAAAAATGGAAACTTTAGATATGGGATTTCTATGAAGTGAATTACCATCCCGTATTCCTAAGCTTTAAAGATAGAGTCATTTGGAGATAATAAATTTGTTGAGAAACTAACACCACCAATTCTAGATCTATCGAAAAAATAGATCGTCATACCCTAAGACTCCCAAATATCATATGAATAATGATAATAAAAGTCGATACAGGTTGCATACCACTCATTGAACCATTTTTCTCGAACATAAGAACTTATTTTTTCTTGGATATCATAAGAACACTGAAGATAACTAACTTGTAACTCCAGAAGGGAAAATCTTTGGGCTATTAGGTAAGCAGTAGATAGTAGACCAAAACGTGATCTACTTTTTGCATGGAATTCTAGGTTATCGATAAGGACTTTACTAGAAGGCGTAATCCATTCTAGTAGGAATGGCATTTCATTAAGGATTTCTTCCTTTTATGGCAGGAGGTCGGCTTTGATCCATTGGCGAGTTCTCGACTTAGACTATCTGCCAGAAGGTTATTCGATCCCTACATATGTTCAACAGAGAAGGAAAACTGGTTAAGCCATAATTGTCAATGTAGGAGTCGCCCTTGTGCTTGCATATTTGATAAATTTTTGTTCACAAAACTAAGTATTCCTTTGCAATCAGTTCGAATAAGAAACAGTTTTGGTGCTAAAAAGATTAAGAACTTCTCAATTCCCCTTATAATTGCAAAGATTTCTTTTTTCATCGTGGGATAGTTGTATCCTTCCTTATCAAAACTTCAATTGTAATATTTGCAGAGTTTTTCACCTTCTTTGATTTTGAGTACTACGCTCCAGTGCTCATTGTTGACATCTGTCTCAAGAACTAAATCATCTCCTTCATTAGGCAAATGAAGAATAGGAAGATTTTTACATATCTTTTTGAAGTTTTGAACAATCTTTATATCATTAGTGGTCCATGTCCAACTTACTTCTTCTTGAGTTTCTGCTGCTATGGCTTTCTCAGTTTAGCTAAATCTTTAATGAAATCTGAAGTATAGATAAGGCATCCAAGAAACTTTTCTAACTGCTTCCTATCTTCAATCTTTTCAGGAAAATTTTCTATTTTTTCCAGAATATGTTTTTATAGGATGATTTGTCCAACTTTTTTTCTAGGCCTAAAAACTCAATTTCTTGTTCAGCACAAATGTACTTATTCTTACCGAGTATAATACCATGATCAATGCATTTCTGGATGACAGCTAAGAGATCATCTTTGTGCTGTTCTAAGGTTTTGGAAAAGGCAAGGATATCATCAATATAAACTAAACAACAGTGATTAAGATCTTTAAAGACGTTATCCATTCTTCTTTGAAATATTTGAGGTGTATTTTTAAGATCAAATTGCATTGTCATCCATTCATAATGTCCTTGTGGGGCACTAAATGCAGTTAACGGAATACTTTTCTCATTCATTTTTATCTGTCAATATCCACTTTTGCAGTCTATTTTTTAGAACCAAGAGGCTCCTTGAATTCTGTTAAAAAAGACTATTTTGTTAGGAATATAGTAACCATCAAAGACAGTATTATCGTTAAACTTTTTGTAATTGATTACCATTCTTGCTTTTCCTCTCTTTTTTCTGCATGATTTCTCACCACAAAAGCGGGATTGGTATGAGGACTTTTTCTA
The DNA here is from genome assembly GCA_029747015.1 of Carnegiea gigantea. Taxonomy (NCBI): domain Eukaryota; kingdom Viridiplantae; phylum Streptophyta; class Magnoliopsida; order Caryophyllales; family Cactaceae; genus Carnegiea; species Carnegiea gigantea. The sequence goes on from JAKOGI010003747.1 coordinate 28,849, forward strand.
TTTCTGATTAATCCTCTATCCAAAAGTTCTTCGATTGTTTATCAAATTCTTAAGTATCCTAGTGTGTATATGCCATTTGTTTGACTCGGATAATAGTGTTGGGATTTAGTAGAGTGATTTTAGCAAATGTTTTATCTTTATCTCAAAATTTTAGTGGATTGTCAGAGTAGAATTCCTTACATAATTTCTCTTGTTATTCGACAACCTGTTCTTTAATAGATAATTCGAGTAATGAGATTATTAGTGCTACTTCATGCTGTGCTGGCATTACCTTCTCACCACGCTGACTGCGTGTAAACTCAATTTTCTGATGAGTGTAAGCCTTATTCAATTTTTCAATAGGTGTTGAGTGTGCATTAATTATAAATATTATTTTATTTACGGTATGGGTGCATGGAGAATATAATCTTTGAAAATTATTTCTAATAATCATATCATGAGAGGGTTGATCAGTAGCCCATAGAACTGCCTCCTAATTCTATAGATAATCCTTCTATGGCTTCATTATGGTTCATAATACTATTATCAACTATTCTCACTTGTAAAGAATTTTTGCTCTTTTCCATATAAAATCTAGAAATAATGATCTTTTTCCACAGCATACAGGACACCTACTATCTATGTAGGCACACAATTCATAATTATTTTATCCCTCTAAGCATACGTCTTAGGGTTTGTGTTGGTAACTTCATAGCATATCTCTATAGTCATGTTTTTGACTAATTCATCCTCATAAATTGGTTCACTGATAGTTCTTGTTTTGTACCCAATGATCTTTCTATCTAAACTCATAATTCGATCTATACTGGGTCTTACAGTTTCAAAACTCATTCTACTCATTTCATTAGTCATACTAATTGCATCATCTTCTTTGAGTTCTTCTTTAGTTGATGAAGATATTCTCCCTAATCTGATCTTGTACTCATACTCCTTAATAATTGGGGTTTAATAGTGATTTTTCCTTCTACATCGATTTTTGTTATATTTTTCTTATTGATCTTTGTAGGATTAGCGAAACTAGTTATTCATGAACGATCAATCTTTATCTCTTGTGGATTGGATTTAATCCTCTGGATTTTTTGCATAGGGGTAGGGCTCTCAAATTTCTCTGCCTCTATCATGGTGACTTTAATCTTTGGATCTATAGCATTATCTAATTTATTGATAATTTTTCAGAATATCCTTAATAGATATCCTCATCTTTTCATGTCCATTCCAACTATTTTTATCTTAAGGGATAGAAAGTTTTTAACAAACTCATCTTTCAGACTCACATAATATGCAGGTCTTCAATTGAACCTGACTGATCCATTACATAGGTTAGTCTTTGTTCCTGTCATAATTTGATTATTGAACTTGGTATGCCTAATATTACAGAGCAAAGTATAGAGATCAATATCTTTACCATAATATTGTAATGGAGTGATTTGAATTTGGACACTTCTGACATGAATATATCTATAGTTTCTATCTTTGTTATGTTTAAGGATATTTTCCCAATTAATGGAATTAACTTCCTCAACGTCATACTCACAATCCTTTATTTTCAAATCTCCTTCCATCATTTCACATACGTATTTGCTTTTTAATTGAAAGATAGATTATATCTTCTTGGATTATGGGAAGAACCCAATCTCCTTTGACTTCCTTATGATCATTGCCTATAATAAATTCCTCTCCTTGGAGATCATCAAGGCTAAAAGAACTACTTTCTATCATATAACTTATTTCTTCATAATCACTTTCTTCATATTCATTGTCCAATATAATTTCAACGATCTCTTTATTGTTATTTAAGGTTCGGTCTATTTGCCTCATCCTCACTAAGCTCAACATAATCTAGGCTTTCTAAAGTCTCTATAAGCTTGTTATTCTTCATATTTTTGCATTCATTAGCATAATGTCGTACTTCTCTGCATCCCTAGTACTTGCAGTTGCTTTTTCCAGTGGGACAATAAGCGGCTTTCCTAAAAAATCTATGTTTTTTAGGACTTAGTTTGTTATAATATTTTCTTCTGTACTTCTCGCTCCTCTGCTTGTGAAAGCTCTTTTTCTTATAGAATTTGTCTTCCTTCACTTTTCAGGCTCCTTTCCCCATTGGTGAGGCGAATCCCATCAAGTTCGGAATTGCTTCTTAATTTTCTTTTACTTTTGGAGATTAAGACATTGATCATTGACCCATTTTCTTAGATAAGAGATCCTCGAACGAAGAATATCAATGACATCTGCTCTTTCCAAATATGCAATGTATTTTTCATTAATTATGAAATTTATAGGATATGGCAATTTGTCATAAAATATACCAAGATTAGTTTCATTATGCCCAATTTTGTAATAACATTGACTAAATTCAACAATATAATTTTTCAGATATCTCATATCTCATAATTCTATCTTATTAATTTTTCGTTGTCATTCTGAAGCTTTTTCTTCGGAATCAAGTCTAGTTCCAATAAATTCAGTTTCAATTTCCTTACATAAATTTTTAAACATTACAGCTGGTGTTTTCATCATTCTTAAAGTATTTTACCATCTTCCGTTAATAAATCATACCAGTTAGCTACAGTGTCAGAAAAACTATGTTCGATATAGTTTAGGAAGTTTGCCGTAGTTCATGTAGTATTTAGATTTAAGACACTATTTATTCCTCTTTTCCAATACTCAAATATTTCTTCCCTATTACGGGCTCCATCAATGTTTAAAATATATCCAGTTTGGCTAATTGAGATAAGGTCAATTTTTTCATAGGTCGTGATTTTTCTTGGGATAAACCCGAAGGAAAAATTGCTTGAACGTCTTGTTGGAATGTTCCAGGTCTTAAGAAATGAGTATTTCTTCTAGACGGTTCACCAAATTCTTCAGGCTTAGGAATGACATTGTTAACTAGATTGATCTCTATTTCACCTATGTCAAGTTCTTCTCCAATCTCATTAATCTCATTTTCAACAGTTATTTTACCATATTTTTTATCCAACTTTCTTCTTATTTCTTCTAAAAGTAATACATTCAGATCTTCTTGTTCAATAAGGTTCATCTGCTAATATATTTCTTCTTCTAATTGAACATTATTAATCTCTTCATTATCATTAGGTAATATGGCATGGTTATCACTAATGGCGCTCATAATCTTGTTTAATTCTTCTGAATTTTGTTCTTTCTCAAACATATTTCGTAGTTCTTCAAGAGTATATTGCTTATACTCTTCTTCTTCTTCTTTTTCCGCTTTTTCAGTTGATTTTTCACGTGATTTTTCTCCTACTCCTTTTTCGATTTTTATCTCTTGCAGAGGAAGTGGAATCTTTTTTTTGGGTTTTGGAAGGGATATTTATGCTGAAATGGAGTACTAATACTAGGAGTAGATTTTCCGCTATGTCTAACTTTGTTAACTAGAGACAGGTGAATTACAGATAATTACTTCTTAAGCTCTTTTCCTTCTGTCTTAATTTTAGCTAATTCCGCTTTTAATTCTAAAATTATATCAGTAATATAATTTAATTGAGGTGCTAGTAAAGAAATGTCTTCCGGTGAGTGAACAATATGTGAATAATTTGGTCCAAGACAAGGAGTTGATGATTCTAGCATTAATTATCGTTATTCACACTTAATCACATTTAATTATTAATTAGCTTAATTATCTTGATTATTTTTGGTCATGTGGCTCTGATACCATTTGAAAGAGAACGTCGAATAGTACTTATGAGCAAAAAACCACATGCACAAATTTTTATTTTCCGAAAGTAACTTTTTAAGGATTTAGGTTAAAAGTGCAAATATAAAAAACTTAGGTCCTTGGCGCAATTTGAAGAAGTTAAGTTTGGTCAACTTTTGGTTTCAAAAAATATTTACCCAAAGTTGGAGGGAATAGAAAATATTTATCAGAAAATGTAGGTCTGGAAAATAATTTGCCCTAACCTCGATAATTCAAAAGATAATTTTTTTCACAATCCCATAGTGCAGTTGTAAACATTTATTCAATAAATACGGGGAGATTTTGGGGCTGCTCGGCAAACTTAACGATTTAAGTAGCAGATAGCGGTTCAGGTAGCAGATAGCGGTTTAGGTAGCAAATAGCGTTTCTAATTTAGCTGTTAGCAGACAACTGTTTAGATGAGCAATTGTATTGGAGTATGAAAGTGGGCATTGTCCCATATTGATAAAATTCAAAGAATATGATAGCGGGTGTGTCCCACATTGATGAAATTAAAGGGCTTGAGTATGTATATAAACTTGTGAGTTACTCCACCCATTGCCAATTGGTTTTGGATTGGAACCTCATTTGAGTTGTATGCATGACTCTTTGTTAATTGCCCAATTGATATTGGTATCAGAGTCATTCTAAGCGAGAGGTCTAAAATTTGAATCTCAACAGGCCCCATATTGATTTATTACGCAAGGTAGGGGGAGTCTTTGCAGCATCCACGCTTCAAGCCTAAAGGGCATTCTCGTGAGGGGGAGTGTTAGAGAATAAACCTATTCCTGAGCCTTCAACCATCACCTTAAGCTTTTGGTTGAGATTGTTCTTGAATATGGTATCAGAGCAGAGTAAACAATCCTGAATTGCTTGGAGATTTTTCTTTCTTCTTTGATCGACTGATTAGGATTCATCATTCGATCATGCTATCATTACAATCAAACACATAATTTCTTCTCGATCGATTGATTGATTCGTTTCATCAATCAATCAAGCCATCACATAAAATTTCAATTCAGGATTTGATCATGTCTACTGAGAGAAATCGAAACAATATAGGCATGAATGATTTGCAAAATCTATTGTTTTTGCATCCATTAGAAGGTCCAGGCTCATTAGCTATCTAGGAAAAGCTTATTGGAGCCAGGAACTTTAGGTCATAGAAGAGAGCAGTGGAGATCGGATTAGCTACTAAAAGGAAGCTTGGATTTGTTCAAGGAACAATTACCAGGCCCTCTGAGGATCCAATCAAAGCTGAAATGTGGGACACTTGCAACAGCACGGTGATTGCCTGGTTAACAAACTTAGTTTCAGATTCAATTGCAAAGTGCATACTCTTTCTGAATTCAGTAAAAGAGATCTGGATACAGTTGGAAAAGAGATTTTCCTTGAGCAGTGGATCAAGGAAATATTAGATCAACAAAGAAGTTTACTTACTGAAGCAAAATCAGGCTTCAATTAATGACTATTACACAAATTTGAGGTGTTTGTGGGAAGAGTTGGAGTCAATGAGTCAGTTGCCTAAATTGACAGTGATTATAGATAAGATTAGGGCTTTCGTTAGTGTTATGAATCAACATAAGGAAGAACAAAGGCTATTCCGGTTTCTTAATGGATTGGATGACAAATATGGACCACAGAGACGTCAAATGCTCTTGATGAATCCCCTGTTAACTGTTGAAATAGTTTGTTCCGTGCTACAGCAAGAAGAAACTCGAAGAGAAGTTCTTGAACTTAATAAAATCGAAGTAGAGACCACAGCCTTGTTTAGCAAAAATGATGATCTCAAGTGTTCACAGTGTGGAAACAGAGGACATTCCAAGGAAAAGTGTTGGACAGTGATAGGTTATCCATCTTGGTGCCCAAGGCATAAGATGTTTTCCCAAAAGAAAAATGTGAGAGCAATAAATGCAAGAAATCGAGAGAGATACATCTCAAATGTTGAGAACAAGAGTACAGTTAATGCACAGGCTGAATCAAACGATGCCTCCATTAGATCCAAAGGAGATCATAGCTTTACTCTAACACAACAGCAATATGAGCAACTGATGAGGTTAATGCCTCAGCAATTACAGTCAAACAGCAATATTGAGACTGATGAGGAACTAGATCAGTCCTTTGTAGGTATGACTACTTGCTTAAATATAATGACTAATAAGAACAATTGGGTGCTAGACCCAGGAGCACCAGATCATATGTCTTATGCATAGATTAATAGATCTCGCCAACTTAAGGAGTTGCCCAAAGGATCTAAGATATACTTGCCCAATGGACAGACCTCTGACATATCTTACAAGGGATATTTGACCTTTACTAATGGTCTACAGCTTAGAGATGTCCTCTATGTGCCAACATTTAAGCACAATCTGCTGTCTATATCCAAGTTGACCAAGGACAATCAGTGTATTCTCACTTTTTATCCTGATTTTTGCTTGATGCAAGATTATGCAAGCAAGAAATTGTTGGGGATTGGTAAGGAGCATCAAGGACTTTATTTCCTAGTGAATAATCCATGTATCAAACAGCTTATGATTTGACAAATGCTGCTATTTCTATGCAAATAAGTTCACATACTCAGCATGGACATAGTAGTGATACTAACTATGAGTTGTGGCACAAAAAGCTAGGTCATTCACCTATGTCAAAGCTTAGATATATTACTTCCTTGCCATGCGAGAACTCTACTAGTCAAAAGGTTTGCATCATATGTCCTATGGCTAAATTTGCAAAATTACCATATCCTGTCAGTCAAAATAGAAGTGCAGTGGCCTTTAAACTGATTCACATGGATATTTAGGGACCTTATAGAGTCCCAACTCACAAATAGTTCAGGTACTTCCTTACTATTGTTGATGACTTTAGTAGGTCGACATGGGTGTATTTGCTCAAGTGCAAGTCTCAGGTCGTACTTTAGAGTACTTTATGCATCTGATCTTTACACAGTTTCAAGGCTAGATCAAAATTATTAGATCTGATAATGCTCTTGAGTTTGATAGCGGCCCCTATCAACAATTCTTTAGTAAGCTTGGAATCATCCATCAAACTTCTTGCACTAATAGGCCACAATAGAATGGCAAGGTAGAAAGAAAACACAGGCAGATACTTGAAATAGCTAGAGCACTGAGATTTCAAGCAAATTTGCCTTTGATTTTTTGGGGTGATTGTATTTTGACTACTACTTACATCATAAATAGACTGTCTACTCCCAATTTACATCACAAAACTCCCTAAGATGATTTTTCATTAGTCACCTTACTATTCTCACATGAAAACCTTTGGATGCCTAGTATTTGCTAGCAATCCATATCTAGACACAGATAAATTCAAACCTAGAGGTATACCATGCGTGTTCCTTGGGTATCCAGCTACACAAAAAGGATATACAAACTACTCAATCTGTAAACTAGAACCACTTTTGTATCTAGCGATTTTCAGTTTGTTGAACACATTTTTCCCTTTCACTAGAAAGATATGTCACCCTATATTCAACCTACCCCCATCTCTATGAATCCTACATTTTGGCTTGAAGATGATCACATGATTGTATTCCCATCCTCTAGTTCACCTCTATCAGTTCCCAACTCCACTACCACTGAACCTCCCAGTCCTTCTGTTGAACAGCCCAGTTCAGTACCCCCTACACAACTTGGTGTTGCACAACCTTTGAGACAATCCATAAGACACAAGTCCCAACCTAGATAGCTAGCGGATTATGTCACTGCTAAGGCCAGTTCACCATTAACAATCATGTACAGTATACTCATCTTTATCCTAGGTTTTAAGCCTTTGTCACTTCTCTAGATAGCACTCATGATCCTTTAACCTCTTAGGAGGCAGTCACTGATCATGAATAGTGTCAAGGTATGAACATTAAGCTCCAAGCTGTAGAAAAAAATGCCACTTGGGATATCACTCAGCTTCCTCCTGGAAAAAAAGCCATTGGGTGTAAATGGCTGTTCAAGACTAAGTATAGGTCTGATGGTACAATGGAAAGAAAAAAGGCTAGGGCGATTATACAAGGATGTAGGCAACAAAAAGGGATTGACTATGAGGAGACCTTTGCTCCTGTAGCCAAAATGCCCACAGTCCGAACACTTTTAGCTATGGCAGGTATGAAAGATTGGCATACTTGTCAAATGGATGTCACAAATGCTTTCCTCCATGGTCATCTTAATGAAGAAGTGTATATGTTACTGCCAAAGGGTTATAGAGGTCAAGGGGAGTCCATATTATGTCAATCTTCATATTCATTACCAATTAGCAAACCTAAGCAGTCCACAAAGCTAGTTTGCAAATTCAAGAAATCTTTATATGGCTTGAAACAAGCTCCCAGACAATAGTTTGCTAGATTGTCCTCTAGTTTACTCTCTTTTGGTTTCAAGCAATCCAAAGCTGATTATAGTCTTTTTACAAAGCATATTGCACAGGGCTTCATTGCTGTGCTTGTCTATCTAGATGACATGCTCATCACTGGAAGTAATATGACTCACATTATCCAATTAAAACAGCTGTTGAGCACTCATTTTCATTTGAAGGACTTGCATAATCTCAGGTATTTTTTAGGCCCTGAGGTTGCTAGGTCCAGCTAAGGCATTTTTATATCTCAAAGGAAGTATGTATTGGACTTATTGAAAGAAACCAAAATGCTCAATGCTAGAGCATTTAAATTGCCTATGGAAGCCAATTTAAAGCTTGACACTGAGGGTGCTCTTCTTGACAATCCTGAACAGTATAGGAGATTAGTTGGCAAGTTGATTTATCTTGCAATAACTAGGCTTGATATTTGTTATACAGTCCAAGTGCTCAGCCAGTTCATGCAAAATCCCACACATACTCACATGCAAGCTGCCTTACTTGTCCTAAGGTACATTAAGCAAGCTCCTAGACAAGGTATTCTCTTGGCTAGGCACTCAGCAGCTTCTCTTACAGCATATTGTGATAGTGACTAGACTGGATACAAGCTTGGCAAAAAGTCTATTTCAGGTATTGCATTTTGCTAGGCTCTTCTCCAATCTCCTGGAAGTCAAAGAAACAAGGTGTGGTTGCCAGATCCTCTGCTGAGGCTGAATACAGAGCCATTGCAGTCACCACCTATGAAGTCACTTGGTTGCTATCCTTACTGTAAGGGACCTGGCTTCTCTACTTTACAGCCTGCCACATTGCATTGTGATAATAAAGCAGCTCTTCACATTGCAGCTAATCCAGTGTTCTATAAGAGAACCAAACATATTGAAGTCGATTGTCACTTTATCAAGGATAAAATCACAACTGGAATTATTCAACCTACCTACCTCTCTACCAAGTATTAGCTTGCTGATATTTTTACTAAGATTCTTTCTGTTGCTCTAACATCGAACGCCTTCATCCAAGTTGGAAGTTCTGAATCTCTTCACTTCCCAACTTGAGGGCGAGTATGGAGGCTGATATGAAGCAATGCTAAGCTAGCAAGGAGGTAGTTCGATGGGTTGAGCCAGTAGACTGCAATAACAAGATTCTGTCATTTTGCTTAGATATTTTTCTGGGTTTGTAACAAGCTATATAAGTTGAATCTGAATGAATGGAAGAGCTAAGCAGATCATTTTTTTCTCCAACATTTTCTCTCTCCTATTCTCGTTCTCTCTCTCTTTCTCTTAAGTTCATCAATAGCTGAACTTAACATGGTATCAAAGTAGATTGCTCGATCTTCATTTGTCACCATCCCCATTTGATTAAAATTGTGTGCACGTATTAGGCCTTGTTAGTAGCACACACGTAAGGGGCATGTTGGAGTATAAAAGTAGGTATTGTCCCACATTTATAAAATTCAAAGAATATGATAGTAGATATTGTTTTACATTGATGAAATTAAAGGGATTGAGTATGTATATAAACTTGTGAGTTACTCCACCCATTACCAATTAGTTTTTGATTAGAGCCTTATTTGAGTTTGTATGCATGACTCTTTGTTAATTGCCCAATTGATATAAAAAAATATAACAAGTTGAAATAAATTTGTTCGGTAAATTTAGCTATTGGATTAACTGATTAATGTAAATTGACATTAAAAAATACAGATAATTTTTATAGATAAAATTTCCAAAAGATATTCTTTGGCCAAAAAATATGAAACGCTACTTTCGAATTTCAAACGTTAACATTATTGACTTTTCAGAAACGCTGTTTTAAAATGCTAGTCAAAACACTATGTTACCTAACACTAACAATTGGTTGATGAGTATTAACTTAGTCAAAATGTCAAACGTTACCCAAAATACTATTGCCGAATATACCCTTTCTATATAAGTACATTTACAAAGTTGTAGCCTTCAATCAATTCAGGGGAGGTTAGTCAGCTAAACTAGGAAAGTAATAACATCCTTTGTATCCAAATTATATGACGTCATTTTCATCTCGCTCCTAGAAACACTAATGCCCTGCCAAGAGGAGAATAAAACCATCAATCAGCCAAATCCGGGTCTGCAAAAAGTATAGTCTATAGAGGGCAATTGTGAGATTTCTAGACCACCATCGCAGTGCACATACACATTGTATGTCATTCTGTATTCACGAAACTAGTTCTGAATTGAACCTAAACGCAGCAGAAGAGGGCCATCCAAGTGGACTTCTGAAGTACCCAATCCAAATTCTGAACTCTCCACAGCCTGCATCTAGTTTACGTCCATTTCAGTCTCACCTCTTTCTGGCTTTCATAAACTCGTAAGATGACAGCAACCCATTCTGAACGACAGCAGAACATAATTCTGACAAAGGTACTCCTTATCTAGCCACAATAAGTCAATAACTGGGGACAGGAATCTGACAGTACCGAAATTTTCACTGAACAATTTGTTCTCTATGACAACTTACAAACCAACAGATGCAGTAGACAAAATTAACAATAACTCACCATGCCATACCTAACAATGATAAAGTCCAAACTGGAAGCACATATGCACATAAGAGACGGTCAATATTGCTCTCACCAGCATGCTTATTTGTTCAAGGCCCTGCGTCGTGACCTATCTGAAAGATAATTGATGACCAACTTTGAAAACCATGTAAGAGCAAAAAACGTTTGCAGCACTGACCGACTTTTGACTATTCCCTCTCTTATGCCTCTTGCAGATCTAGCCAATGCAGGCTCAGCCGTTGTGGTCTTGATTCTGGCTACCTCCTGCATTGGTGCTAATAAAGTGAAGATTGAGTAAAAACTCGAATTTCTAGATAACTTTGATGGCATTTAATCAAGTTAACTGGGCTTGGTGAGAAAATAAAACCTGTTGAATTCATGTTTGCAAAACGACGCAATCTTTCTTCCGCCATGCGAACAGCCCGTGTAGAGCTTCTCACACCTTGTGTTATCTCCTGACTGCAACACAGGGCAAATTGTATTAGAACAAAACTTGTCCTACGATGTAGGCCACAAGCAGCAACGAACTGAGACTTTCAGGTATAACTTTGAAAAAGAACTTGAAAATAACGCTTCAAATTGGGACCAAATATTCCAGCCTAGAACAACCACTTCTAACAATCCGATTGAATGTCAATGACTCAATGACACTAGGCAAAATATATGCAACTACCCTAACACATTCTGGTAACTTTTCAAATGGGTTTCACTGGTTAGGTTTACATGATCACCATCTTTTGGGTTCAAGTAATCGGCCAACCCCACAGGGCCCTTATTTCAGGGCAGCCAAATGGGAGACCAACAGACCAGGAAGGGGAATAGCCAGTTGATAATTTGGGCCAGGCCCAGTTGTTCACCACCAGCTTCACAAACGACGAGGGAAAATCGGCCCCCTTGGGAGTCGTACCCAGGGCCGCCCGGATGGCTGGGGAAGAAGATACCATTGCAGCAGCACTGGCTACTTCGCAACATGATAACCACCTTTCAGAAGTTCAACAGTTTTCAGAAAGTTTACGAGAAACAAGGGGCAGGAAAGCTAAATGTAGGTTTAGGACTTGTTTTACCCAGCCCATAGGAAAGGTACGGTGAAAAGAACAGGATGGCAAGTCACAATCGTTTACCCCAAGTCACTTAGCTCCATTGTTAAGTCACTGATTTCCATTCCCGACAAGCGAACAGCTTCCATTGTGCCTGGAAGTTCTTCCCTTGTGACATCCATTAGCTTTTCCAGTGACTCTGCGGCTCTCTTGAAGGACTTGAAAAAACCAAATCAAAAAAAAAAAAAAAAAAGAAACTTAGCAAAGGAATAAAATCTTGAAAAGTATCTTCACACACATCATTCTGAACCTAGGACGAACTAGATTGAAACCACACTAGGCACCAGAAAATAACAACTCCAGATCCACTTAAAGGGCCACAAAGACAGAGAAGCAACCAGTCTACTTATTTCGAAACGTACTACACTTTCTCCCCCATGTTGCATCATGTCAGAAAATTTTCTGCCAAAATGCATGACATTTCACAAGGGAAGCCTGATATTTTAACTGGAGATATATCGTCCATTACTCCATGCTACCCAAACTTTTCATTTGACATTTACAAGTGGTACTAGGACACGACACTTTGTATATACAACACTTGAACATGTTAGGTTAGACTAAGAATTAATAGTCCTTGAAAATAGCACATAGATCCATATGAGATACTTGTAGTTGAATCTAGATATCCTCACTTTCAAATTTATAACAAGGAAGAGAAACAAAACAATCACCAACTCTAATTCCCAACCCTTCTGCCTGAGGACAGGTAGGTAGCAACCAAATTGCACGAACGCCTTCTCTCCTTCATGTACCATCACAGCAACGTCAGTTCTCAAGAAAAAATTGAACTGTCCCTGCTCTCCAACATCATATTCATCACTGAATAAAAGGCTCTCATCCATCTCAAAACACGTGATACATATCATCTTTTGCTCTACTTTAAAGCCAATTATCAGCTCGGATTTCAGAAAATTTGAGTGCAAAACCTCTTTTTCCTACTCACTACATAAAAAAGAAGACCACTAATACAATGGAACTCTTAAAGCAAGTCAAATGAAGATGGCACTAATGCACCAACCAGAAACGTCGGAATCGCAGAGCAAAATAGCCAAGTCGCTGAGATTGCAACCTGCAAAATTGAAACAGCCATTCAAGCATATAAAATGACTGCTAAAAAATTGCTCTTCAGAATAGAGTACCATCCTTATATGTCATCAATTGCTGATACTTTTAGCACTATCCTTGTATGATTAATTTCTGATATTCTTAAAAATAAAGATCTATCCTTATCCTTGTATGATTAATTTTCAAGGTAGCAATTGCTAAACAACAAAAACTAGATTACTCAACTACATCAACTCATGATTCTCAAGAGTGTGGAAGCTTAACTAGAAATCAAAAACAACGAGTCCATTTCAGCTCATGCCAACAATTCAATCATAAACACCTGCAAAATTCAAGAGTAAAGACAGTGGCGAAGAGAGAGACGAGACGATACCGCACAAGCAGCAACATACAAGACGTTGATATGGAGTTGACTGAGGGTGTAATGAGAGAGTTGAAGCGGAGGGGACCCAACGGATGATGTGAATTCGGAGGAAATCGAAGGCTCAGACGAAGCAACGCCATGTTGCGGCGCTTGGAAGGACAGGACGGTGAACCTTCGCGGTGGAGGAACCCGGAGAACTGCCGCCGGCAAAGCTAGGGCTCGTCTTACGGCGAAATTGGGGCTGCATTTCCGGTCGGTTGCAGGGTTTGAAGCCTGCAATCTCAAAGTCGAGAACATCCCTTCTCACCTCTTTCTTTTCTCACTTTTGTAGAGTAAACGCCGGTGCTCCGAAGTGGCGAAGTAGGCTCTGTACAATTTCCGAAAAGAATTTATGATTCCTTCCCCCCCCCCCCCCCCCCCCCCAAAAAAAAACCCGGTTTCCTCTTTGATTGACCTTTTGGATATATCGATCGAGAGGGATATAAATGTATACATACATACATACATATATATATATATATTCTTACCCCTTAAATTCTAATAAGGTGTGTTACTGTTCCTATATTAATAGGGTATTTTCATCCATTCGCCTTTGTTTGTATTCCTTGCCAATTGCCATCCTTTCCTTTTCCCTTTTTTTTAATCCTCTTTCAGACTTTTTCCTTTTTCCTGACTTTTGGTTCCTCTTCATGCCCCTTTCCTACCTCATAGATGTTCAATGTTAAAATATTTTGGTTAAAGGTCATGTTTTTGCCACGAATTGCTCTCTTTCTCTTTCACCCAATCAAATAATGCTCTTGATTCTTGGTTGTAAACAACAGATACAAATGGGTGATCATTTTGGTCTGAATTTTGCCCATTTTTTGTTGTTTATTTCTCATATTTAACTTAAATTGCTTCATTTTTATGGCCTTAATTTGAGTATCAATTGGACTTTCGTTGCCTGTGCTCTCTCCATGACTACTTGAGTATAAATTGTTCATGATAAAGCTCTAGGAGAATACCCAAGAATTCATGGAATTCCAAGTTGTCTGGTAACCACTCCTCCGATTTTCTCTATTCTGATAATTTTATTGATTTGATTACCTTTCATTACAGTTTTGTTGATTTGGTTTCTAATGATGCTGAGATGTACATAGGATTTGCTTATTTTTGTTTGTATCTCTCCCTAGAAGAAATCCACGGCATGTTAGGTCTCTTCTCTTTACTAACATAAAATCTCTACCCCCTCTCCACCCCAAAAAATTATTGCTTATTGTTTGACATTACAACTTCTTCCTACTCTGATATAGGGACATATTGACCAAGAAAGGTTATGAGGGGTTGCTTACCTTTAAAAGAAGGGCAATCTAATCAGTATATTACTGACCATTTCGACACCCAAAAAAAAAATGACTAGGAAAGGTTTTGAGGATTGGGCAT